>JAJJKW010001991.1:0-18478 GCA_023805745.1 Isotricha sp. YL-2021b | reverse complement strand
CAAACGAAACTTACAAGGAGGTATTGCATGGCTTACAAACGGAAAACGCGTGATGTCTGGTGCATCCAGACAAACAGCGGTTATGGTTGGGAAACGGAAAGCGAATATACAGCTGACGATTATCCTGATCCAAAACTTGCGGCTCACCGCGACGCAAGAGAATACGCATTAATAGCACATGTCAGAGTTATTAAACGGAGGGAAAAGATATTATGATTCGCAGTGTACCAAAGGATCCCCTCGACAGATATTTAGGTGAGGGAGATCGTTGCATTAGAGACAAGTACGGCAGAATTATAGCATGGTCTGCCGGAATGACAGAAGAACAATGGGATAAAATCCTCAAGGCAAATCACAACAGTTATGAACAAGCAACAAATCACCAAAATCATCATCTCCACGCTTAGGCTAAGGCTCAGAACGATTCGCGACCACGTCGCTCATGGGATCTTTCGCCTTGCCCTACGCTTTCCCCAAAAATGTAAAATTTTCGGGGGCCCCATGGTAATAACGATTACCATTATTGTAATAGCGGGGTTGGGACTGAGTTCGTGCAATGTGGTACGCACCATCACCAATCGGTCGGAGTTTTACCAACGCGGCGACACGTCCGTCACGATTCAGACCAAAACCATTGAATCGTACGATGCATCGCGCAAGCTCTAACTCGTGCGACTACGGGCACAGCCCTTGTATAGCACTACGTTAGGCTCTCGCTCTCCCCAAAAATTAAAAATTTTCGAGGACCCCAATTATGGCAAAGGTAGAGTTTGACCCGGGGATTGAGTCCGTGACCGGCATTCTGATGGGAACAGACCCTTTCTATATCCGCCGCTATCCAAGCAAAGACGGCGTGATGCATATCGTTCAAGCCCGTCCCGACCGCTCGGGTCATACTCCCACCGCCGCCGAACAACACACCCGTATCGTCTTCGCCGACCTCTTTGGTCGTCAGAAGCACCTCGCGTTCCTCGAACGCACGATGAAAGGGCAGTTGGAACTGCCGTTTAACGAATGAACGTTTAACGAATTAATGAATTAACGCCAATGGCTAAAATTACCTTACATGGTATGTTTGCCCGCGTAAGGGGTAAATTCAACAAATCGGAGACGCTCTATTTCAAGGGCTGCCCGTGCGGTCGTGAGCAGTTGGGTGTCGATCTGCTCAACCCGTCCAAAGCAAAAACCACCAAGAACGTGCAATGCCAGAACGCCCTGAAAACTGCATCGCAAGCAGCCAAAGCGGCACTGGCAGACCCGACGCAAAGGGCAGCTCTGGAGGAAGCCTTTGCTAACCAGAGCAAATACACCTCTCTCTTTGCGTACACCGTCGCGCAGAAGTACGTCAAACCGACCTTCGGCGACTAACCACTCGCATACGCGTGTTTTTAATTTGTTTTTGTTTTACTAATTAATCAAATCTAAATTATTAACTATTATCCCCTCTCATCTGGCTTAGAGGGTATCGGGAATTTTTGGGAAGTGTAGTGTAACGAAACGATTTTTTGTAAGTCATGTAATGACGCTTTTTTGTAAGGCAGCAGTATGATATTCATATCAGACTGGAAGGTAAGCAGATAGATATACATCTGGATGTTTACATACAAGTGGATATTTAGCTGTTTACATTCAGGCCATGTGGGCCGTGCTGCCGCGTTTTTGGTTTACATACTTATAATTAATATAATCGCCGCGTAGCGTTATTTTTACTATAATTTTCAATCTTTTCCCATAGCCAGTAGAACAATGGCAAAAGTAGAATGGAGTGCCGGTATCGACTCTGTATCCGGCGCATTGGCAAAGCCCGCAAAGACCGGGCATCATCGCTGCAGCAAGATGCTGCTTGGTACCCACCGCATCGCGGAGACGACGAGTGACGTCTGCAACCGCGTGTATATCCGTAAGCAAACGAAACGCTCCACTCCGGTTAGTTCACGCGAGCTGGAAACCCGCGGACGCTTCGACGCCGTTTCGAAAGCAGTGGCAGCTCGTGCGAAAGACCTGATGAAAATCAGTTCCGACCAAGCCGCCTTCCTCGCCCAGAAGGACCAGCCGAACGGCAAAAAGACGATGAAAGCTTACTTGTGGTCCGTCTGCGGAGCAGCATGGGACGCCGAACACGGCGCGTAATCGGAAGAGTCTCTTCGGAGGCTCTTTTTTTTGTGCTAACCGAAAACAGGATTATACCTATATGTGCATCATAGATAGTGCAATTCAGGAGAAATTTGCAATAAAATCACAAAAAAGTGTGAATTTATTTGGTTATATAAAGAAAAAGTTGTACTTTTGCACAAAATTTTAAAACAATGGATATACAGGAGATCTTTTCACAAAGGCTTAAAAATGCACGAATTCGGAAGGGTTTTTCGAATAGAGGTTTGGCAGAGGCGATGAATAATATTGTTTCTGCCGAAACTTTGCGCAATTATGAAAACATGAAATCGTTCCCAAATAGTGATGTGATGGAACGATTGACTATTGTACTTGAAGTCAAAATTGATGATTTATTCCGTCCGTTCACAATCAATTGGGAGAAAGTAAATTTTAGTTTCCGCAAGCGTAAAAGCATGACTAAGGCTCAAGAAGAGATAGTTATGCAGCAAATAAAAGACAATGCCGAACATTACATTGAGTTGGAAGAGACGCTAAATATTGCTCCCACTATCAAATCGCTAATTGAATATTGCCATAAAAACATTGTTTGCGATGAAGCAGATGCCAGGATAATCGCTCAGAGCATGCGTAAGTATTTGAATCTTTCTGAGGAACCAATCGTGAGTATTCAAGATGTAGTTGAGCGTTGTGGCGTGAAGTTACTTCCGGTTTCGATAGAAGCGAAAATGGATGGGGTGAATTTTGAATGTAACGGCCATGTGTTTATATGTTATAACTGCGGCAGTGAGAATATCGAAAGAAGGCGGTTCACGATAGCGCATGAATTAGGTCATCTGCTGCTTAATATTCCAAGCCAGCATAAAGAGAAAGAAGAGAAGTTATGTGATGCGTTTGCTTCGGAACTGATCATGCCGAGTGTTAAGTTAAAGGCAATGCTTGGAGAGAATAGGCATAATATTTCTTTAACTGAACTGAAGCAGATACAATCCTTGTTCGGTATGTCTGTAGATGCTATTATGTATTCCGCGAAAGAGCATAATATTATCACGGAGAACCGATTGCGTACGTATTTTGTGATTAAACGTACTCATGAAAAACTGGCTGCAGAAATAGATAAATCATTATTCCAGGAGGATGATAAGAATCGCTATGAATCATTGGTATACCGCGCATTGTCGAGTGAAATGATTACGGTGTCTAAAGCAGCATATTTTCTTCGCGCAAGTGTAGAAGAGGTGTCCGCTAATCTTAAGTTGGTGTAACTCATGAAAGAGATAGTGATATATGATGCCAATATATTTATTGATGTGATAAATATGGAGTTGTTGGATGTGCTATCTCATGCAGAATATGTAATCCATACAACGTCGTTGGTATCAAATGAAATAATACACCAGGAACAAAAGACGGCACTATCCAGACTGCAGATATCGGTATATAGGTATGACACGATGGAGCAATATCAGGCATTATATGCGTTTAAGGAAACAGTGCGGCCCCAAAGGAATCTTTCAGACTCTGACTTCTCGGTTCTGAAACTGGCGATAGACAAGTCGGCGCCATTGTACACATCAGATGCGAAGTTACGGCGTGTGGCGAAAATTCATGGGGTGCAAGTGCATGGTAGTCTGGGCTTGGTTATTGAACTGAATAGGGCGAGGTTGCTGATGAAGCAAGATGCTGAGATTGCGATAGCAAAATTGCAAAACACGAATACGCGGATTTCAAAGGGCCTATTCGAGGAAGCTCTTAAAGCCTTAGAATAGTGCAATATGAATCAATTCTTGGACGCGCCTTAAAAGTTAATTGATAATCTACAAAATTCCAATAATTATGGATACACTTGCTAATGTTCCAATAATGATCAATGATACGATAGAGTATCTTATGAAAAGTGATGTAACGGTATTTTATACGGATATGATGGATAAGCAAGCTACTCAGTTTAATATCCTCATAAGCGTAATAAGTGGTGTGTTTATTCTGGCGTTAGGGGCGACATGGTGGTGGAATTATAAGGGTGCCAAACAGCAAATCAAAGAAGAGGTGAGCATGGCAAAACAAGCCATGTATAAAGTATATAGAAACCGTCAAAGGGCCATTGATGATTTGCTAAAGTTGTCAGAGACTGATTATGAAAAATTTAAAGAAAGTATGTTGCAGTCTGTAGACACCAAAATAGAAACAAAAGTAAATGAGGAGATCGTCAAAGAAACGGCTAAACTAAAGCAGCATATGGATGAAGTGGATAAACATAGTATGCAAGAGATAGAAGCTTTAAAAACAAGAACCATTAATGACATAACTGAGCAAAAGGCGGAACTCTGTAGAATATTTGCTTTGTATTGTGATAATGTAAAATCTCCATTAAATGCTGTTACCTGGTGGATAGATGCCTTGAAAAATTATGCCATAATAGGGCGTGAAAACTGGCTTGGACGTGCCAGTGAGACTCTTGTTGCACTTCTCAAAAATATAGACGTTACAAAAGTTAATATAGAAGATTATGAAAGTTTGGATGAAGATATTGAAATTATAGACAAGTATCTTCCTATGACTAGACAATCGGACAAGAAATTTATATTGAAGAAGTTAAAAGAGATGCAAAAGACAAGAGCACGCAAAGAATAATTATTTGCTGAAGCCAAAATAAGTTAGTTGAAGAATACTGCAAAAAACGCACCGCGGGAGCGTCAAGAAATATGAAGATAAAGGATGAAAAAGGTCTAAAATAGCTGTTTCGGTAACAAAAAGCAGAAAAATATGAAAATATTTAGCAAAATTTGGCTTATACATTTGTATAAGTCATTTTTTTTTTGTAACTTTGCCGCCCGAATTTATATGTTTGCATGTGTGTTGGTATATGCGCGTGAGCGAAAAAACGACAACTAAAGAATTTATCTGTAAAAAAATAATAATGAAAGTATATTACATAAATAGAGACGTGCATCAGCAGAATGATGTTATTATAGCAGTAAAGAAAGCATGGCAATTGGCAAAATTGGACACTAATATCAAGAGAATTACATTGTTAGTTCCTGGCAAATCCAATTATGGCCTATTGGATCCATTAAAATTGGGTGAGAAGGTATATTCTAACAATGGCTTTGCTATAGAAAATATAGCATTTCAAATTCGAACAGTCAAAACGTACAAGCCGAAATATTTGTTTGAAGGAAAAGAGCCCTCGGAGATTTTAGTGTCCCTATGCGTACGTTCGGAGGAATTGTATGCTTTTGAAGATTATTCCGATATTGCATACTGGATTGTTGCACCATGGCTTTTGTCAGAAAATAGAGGGTTTTTGTCAATCCATGAAGCAGAGGATTGTCTTACAGGAGAAGTCATGTCACACCCCGGAGCGGTAAACGACAGAATAGCAAATGGCATAGATTGGTTGTATCGGAACGCTTATCCAAATCAAGGATTTGTGAATACAAGTGATGAAGATTGTTTGAAGAGTGTTGCAATAGCCTTAAAGAAGATGCATGTAGAAGTGAATTATGAGCAGGTAGTATATTATTGTCTCAGACACGGATATCTACCACATGTAGCGCGAAAAGTGGCGGACTATTTTGTTCAGGCACAAACTCATAACATGAAGACTCGAACAGGATTAATAGATTTAAGGGCAGTGTTGAATGCTCCACGAAAGAAATAGTCTAAAATAAGCATGTCGGAAAAGGGGGAAAAAGTAATAGGGGTAAAAGCAACTGAAAAAAGTTGCTGGGATGCTTTTGTAGAATGGTGTCGAGATGTTAAAAAGGACAAGAAAAACAACGGCATGAATGCACAGCAAAAGAAAGAAACTGATTTGAAGGAGTTAAAAGAGAAACCCAAATTCCAATCACTTGCACCGACGGAGAATGCAGAGCGCATTGAGATTTATAAGGAGGCACTTACGCAAGCACTGCAGAATAAGGATGTATATAATATCGCAGTCGCCGGAGCATACGGTGCGGGAAAGAGTAGTTTTTTGCGGACGTATTTTAAGGATGATTTGCAAGCAAAGTGGTATAAGCGACCTAAACATAAGGTAATAACGATATCACTTGCCGAATTAGCGTCAAAACAAGATATCCAACAAGGAGCAACACCAGCAAAAGATATTACAAGACAAGAGATAGAGGTAAGTATCCTGCATCAGTTATTCTTCCATGAGCGAGCGGGGGCATTAACAGATTCTCATTTTACGAAGATTCAGAAGATTGGATGCGGGAAACTATTCCTATACACATGTTATGCACTGCTTTATTTGGCGTCTTGTGTCCATCTTATTTGGCCTAGATTATTAACAATCACCTTTGAACTCGGAAAACTCCCCATATCCGCATATAGAGAATTGTGGCATTGGGCATGTGTTCTTATTTTTATTGTGGGCACGGCTTTTGTTATATCTCGTTTGATTCGAGTCGCAGCTCAAATCGCTGTACGGAAGTTCAGCGTTGACGCTGCAAGTATAGAGATTACAAACAAGAAGGAAAAGTCGATACTGAATGCGCATATAGATGAAATAATCTATATCTTCAGTGAAATGAAATACGATGTGGTGTTGATAGAGGATTTGGATCGCTTCAAGTTGCCGAGCATATTTGTCAAACTTCGCGAGATAAATAGTCTTATCAACAATTCTAAAGAAGTAGAGCAGCATGTCCGGTTTATATATGCTATCTCGGATGGGATGTTTACCGATACCACACGAACGAAGTTCTTTGATTTTATCATACCGATTATTCCTATGGTAGATGCATCGAATGCCGGAGAAGTTTTACGAAAATTCGTTCCGGCGCATTTGGGGAATTTGGTAGATGCCCTAGCAGTTTATCTTAATGATGCGCGGCTGCTGAGCAATATTGCGAATGAGTTTTATATATACAAGAATCAGCAAACTAAGCAGAACCCCAAAGGTGATGCACAGATATTGGCATTGGTAGTATATAAAAATCTATACCCATCAGATTTTGAGGATTTACGGACGCAACGAAATGGGATACTTGCTCACGCATTGAGCCAGAGAACAACTCTGTTGACGGATTTGATGGCTGAGAAAGACAAAGAGATTGAAAATATACAGACTCAAATAACTCAAGCAGCCAAAGAGCGCATTCAAAATAAGACAGAGTTACGCCAATTAATGGTGGCTGCAGTGTTACAGGAGGCGTTGAATGCAACATCGAACAACAATGTATATCGCCAAATAACCATCGGCGATCAAACTTTCGCAATCTCCGAATTAGTGAAAGATGATAAATTCGAATTGTTTAAGAAAGCTCAATCGTACAATTTTCAAGCCGTAGGATATTATAACAACCGTCATTCAGGCACGCCGTATTCAAGATTGGCACCTACAGTATACGGCAGTATTTCCTACGAAGAGCGATTGAGGCAAATTGAGATACAAGCGGATGATTCCCAACTTCAGGAAAAGGCAAAAAAGCTTTCTGAGGAAAAGATTCAGTTAAAGGGACAGACAATACAACAATTGTTGCTGTCCAAAGCATTGCAGATTAAGTGGGGAGCATACGAAACAGAAGAGACAAAGCGTCAGAGGCGTTTCATTTATGATATGTTGTATGGCGGCTACATAACGGAGAATTATGCAGATTATATCTCCTTCTTCCACGAAGGAAGTTTATCGTCAGAAGATTATCTGTTTATTAGAAGTGTCAGGGTAAAAGAGAAGTTAGAGCCGGACACGAAGTTACATAATACGAAGAAAATAGTAGAGAAGTTAGAATTAGGTAATTTTGGGCAGGAAGAGATCTTGAATTTTGATTTGATAGATACTTTAGTGGGCGATTATTTAGGGAGTGAAAAGTGCAGCAACGTTATCAAATTATTAAAGAGATATCCTTTCTCCAGTATAGATTTCTTGGCGAAGTATATAACCGTAGGTAAGCATTCAGATGTGCTAATAGCGGAACTATGTAAGGACGAGAAAAAACTCTTATGGTCGGCAATTAACAAGTCGAGCTTATCCGCAGAAGCCAAGACTCTCATAGCTCAGTACATTATTCGATACGGAGCAGAGCAGGATGTAGTGAATAATTTTAAAGATAGCATTGATTATTTAGCGTCAAAATCTGACTATTTTACTTGGGCGATTGATGAGAGTAGATTAAAGGGAGTCGCATTGGCTCTTGATTTGAAGTTTGAAGCTTTGGATAACGGTACGACTATCGATGATTTGCGGTTCGTGTACGAGAATAATTTGTACGCGATAACTTATACGATGCTAAAGCGAGTTGTGCCTATAGAGCATTTGATAGGTGAATATTTTGAGAAAGCTAATTTCTCGTTCATCAATTCTCCTGAACTTGCCACGATGCATGCATACATTAACGAGAATATTGTTCAATATGTGGATAATGTACTGCTGCGAATGTCCACTCAAATGGGGGACGAGCCACAGTATGTAAGTATGTTGCTAGCAAATGATAAATTGACCACATCTCAAAAAGAGAAAGTAATAAAGTTAGAGGTGGAAGAATGGAAATCTGTAGATGCTTATGAGACTTTGACGGATGATGTACAGGTGATGTTATATCAATACAAACGTGTGAAGGTAACGTGGGAAAATGTAATAACATTGTATAAGTTGAATAAACAAACCTTTACAAACTATATTAAGAATGAGGCGATTGTGGCAGAACTGAACGGATTGGGGAAACCGAGTTTTGAAGGAGATGATCAAGAAACTTGGAAAGAGATGCAATCTGCAATAATAGAAGAAAAGAATTTGGCAAGAAGTGCTGAGATGTTGCTGGACTGTTTCGATGTTGGATTTGAAAAGGCATCATTGGTAAATTGCGAGACAAATCTGTTGCGGATGTTGGTTAAACAAGGAAAAATAGCACGAGGAGTTGATGAATATAATCTGCTGCATACACGCGATAATGAGTTGAGTATGTCATTCTTCGTAAATTACTATGATAGTTTTGCTCCACATATACCAGAGATGGTATTTGATGAGCATGACTTGATTTTGATATTTGGCAAAAAGTATAATCTTGAAACGGATCAGAAATTGCATATAATAGAGAACGTAGATGTCGAATCGTGTGTTTCGGAATATAACGCTGCTGAACTTATTGATTTCTTTATGCAAGTTGAGTTGAATGCGAAGAACGTAAACACTGGAGTAACGGATGCTATAGATAGATTGCTTCATCTTGAAAATGTGCCGACTTTGGATCGGATTCGACTGTTCAATAAGTATAGTTTGTATGAGGATGTGGATGAACTAGATCAATTTATCGCGACATTTAGTGGAGAGTATATCGCGAATAGTCGTTTGAGACATCAGATTCCATTATTGCCGGAAACGGCAGTGTTTAGCGATTACTTGAAGAGAATAAGTTTTTTGAGAAGTGCAGTCAAACGTCACGATAAAGGGTGCATATACGTGCTTTATACACCAAGAGCTCATACAGCGCCATTGTATTAGTCGTAATGGAGTGTTTCTTAAATCACTAGGAAGTAACAATAACGATATGTCAATAGAGGGAATTATAGGAATAGGAGCTACGATATTGTTTGGAATTATTGGAATTCCATCGTTTGTTATTGCAGTTGCGAAGAAAAAATATCCGAAACGAATGGAGTTTTATGTTCTTGATTTGGTGCGGATCATCAGTCCTCTTGTGCGAAAGTATGATAGCATTAAATTGTTACACAATGATCAAGAGACGAAAAACGTATCCTTCCTTCGAGGGATGTTCCTATGCGTAGGTGATGAGGATGTGGAGCTGAAATCAGATAATAATAGCGGAGGATTGCAAGTCTCGTTACCTGATGGGTACAAATGGCTGGAGGTTCATCCTCAAGAATGTACAAAAGGATTGAGTGTAGAATGCACACTAGATGAGGAAAAGCCGAATATTATTCATGTGTCAAGTGATTTGTTTAAAAGAGATGAGACCTTTACATTTGATGCATATATTGAGGGTAAAGACGATGGCCGATTGGAATATTCGAAGGTCAAAGTTGGACATCGAATAAGTAATGCGGGAGGAATAAAAACTCAAAAGATAGACATGTCGAGGACCAAAGCAAATAAAAAGAAACTTTGGCTAATTGGATTTATGAGCATCTTATATTTGGTACTGGGTGGCGCTACGTCGTATGGCATGTTTTATGAAAGACCGATACGCTATGTGGATAAGCAAAATAAAGATTTGGTATATTCAGCGACTGTGATAGACAATGACTCTATAGCGATAACGCGAGGAATCAATGGCGTGCTCCCATGGAAAAACATCCATTTGTCAATAGATGAATTTAATCAAAGGTATGACATCTATTTAGGCTACCATAAGGTTACTAAGGGGGAGGTTGTGCTGTGGGTAATGGGACCGGTTTTTGGTTGTGTATTGTTGATGTTGATTTTTATAATAAAACTCGTGTCCTTTAGACGTCAAAAGAGGGTCGTAAAAGCATATGCCAAAATTTGTAAGTAAAGGAGCATAACACTCTTTAAAGCTTAAAGCAGATGGAAGCGAAAAATGCAAAATAAATAAAAAAAACGCAGAATACATATAGGTAGTAGAAATCTCCATAGAAGGGGGGAGAAATAAGATTGAGTGCGAAGACGAGAATTTGTAAAAAAATCGCGCCGCGGGAGCGGTAAGAAAGATTCACAAAACTCTAAACCCTAAACGCTAAACGAAAAATGAAAAAATACAACTACAAAGATTTGGACTTATATAAGGCTGCCAAAGATCTGGTTCTATCCGTTTACGCTCTGCTCCGCAAGTTCCCTCGCGAAGAGCAGTACGCTCTCTGCGACCAACTACGTCGTGCGGTAATATCCGTGCCATCCAATATAGCAGAGGGTAGTGGACGTACATCAGCTAAAGATCAGGCACACTTTTTTGAAATGGCTTTTGGTTCTCTCATGGAAGTAGACTGTCATATGGATATCGCGCAAGATTTAGGCTATGTGTCTTCGGATAAACTTGAAGAGGTTTCCAAGCAAATTAGTAAAGTAGCTGCACTTTTGTCTGGCATGAGAAATAAGTGCCTCGGACGCTCTTTAACCCTTTAACTCTATCACTCATTAAACCTCACATCATCATTAATTTTTTAATTCTTTCATTCTTTCAACTTTACATCATCATTAACTCTTTAATTCTTTCACTCTTTCACTCTTTATAAAGCCCAATCTTCGTTTTTAGATTAAAAATCTAAGTTTTTTAACGAATATTGGGCTTTTTTCTTGTATATGTCATTTTTTTTTTGTATCTTTGCACGCTGAATAAATAAATGACGATATAAAATAATCATTCATATGAAATCTAATAAATTTATAATTAAAAATTATCATGCAATTCATGAAGCGGAACTGCTGTTAAATGGATTGACAATTCTATCGGGAGAAAATGGTAGTGGAAAAAGTACCATTTCACGATGGATATACTATCTAATAGAGTTGTCTGCTCACTTTGAGGCATATTTATTTGCAGATTATATTGATAAACTGAAACGACTTTTACGCGAATATAGTTCTCGTATAGTTAAATATAACTATTTGTATCAATTAGATGACCTTTTAAATAAGTTAGATCCTTATAATCCTACATCTCTTGATTCAGCTTATAATTTGTCTTTCGAAGGATTAAAATCTCACTATGCAGAAGTTCGTGAATACATTGATACAGTTGGCTCGGAATCTTTAAGGAAAAGAATAATTCAATCAATATCCCATAGCGAAGATGCCGACATCTTTGATGTGGACCACTTACTGAATGATTTTAGTGTGCAGGTAGAAGACTTGCGGGCTGAATATGAAAGGGAAGCAGAAAAACGAAGAAAGACTTCAGCTGAAGATTTCTGTATGAGGTATTTTAATGAGCACGATAACTTTCCTCCAAGTATTCAGTTAGAGGAAGACGGGCATGAGATAGTAGGACTTGATAAGATTGAAATGTTGTTGAATTTTCATCGGGTTATATATATAGACACGCCGATGGCATTGGCGTGTGAAACAAGTTCTAATTATTTCTGGTCAGCATTGAAAGAAAGATTAATACACAAAACGCAATATGATTATTCTTCTCCTAAGAAACAGGAAATTGAAAAATATATACAAAAGATAATAGGTGGTAATATAGATATACAAAAAGGCAGATTCAACGATGACGAATTGCATTATGTTAGAGAAGAAGATGGTCTAAATATTGAGATAAAAGATACGGCAACAGGATTGAAATCATTTGCCTATATTATGAGTTTATTGAATAATGGATATTTAGATGATAAAACATTGTTAATTATTGATGAACCGGAAGCACATCTTCATCCTCAATGGGTAGTGGAGTTCGCACGGGTATTGGTACGCTTGCAGTCTATTTTAGGTGTGAAAGTTCTAATCAATAGTCATAACCCGGATATGGTAGCAGCTATTCAATCAATAGCGGCTAAAGAAAACGTATTAAACAACACTACTTTTTATCTTGCGCAGAGACACAAAAACACTGCACAATATGATTACTTTAATTTAGGGTATGAGATAGGTGAGATTTTTACCTCGTTTAATATAGCAATTTCAAGAATGCAAGAATATGGAGCCGATGTGGATTGATAACGAAATAGTACATCAGCACACCTTGTGGCCGATTTGCGGAGACACTATGCAAAATGTGGTAGAAGAAGACAGTCCTCGAAAAGGATACATGAAAGGGCTTAGTTCTATTGATTGTCTTGCAATGGATAAATATGCACCAAGAAGACATCTTGCCCAAGGACAAAAAACAGGAGATGTCGTAATAGGTATTGCTGAAAGGAGACAAAATGGACAATTTAGGTGTTCGCGATTGCAAATTGTAGAGGTGCGTTTAAATTACAAAAATGGCAAGAATGTTTCTTATACTGAATTAAAAAATAAGATAAACGGTACATTAACTTTTCTTGGACGAGACATACCCATTTCGCAGAATTATTATTTCCTATTTCCCGATAAGGTGGCTTCTGTAGCAGAGTGGGCTTTTAATAGATCAATCCACGCGACTAAAGATACGAAGCAGAAAATGTATTATATAATAGTAGGTTTGTCAGACTTTAAAAGAGCTTTAAATTTTGCGTAAAAGAACTTCGTGAGTAGCTCATATATTAAACAAACCCTATTTGAATAACTGACCGATGAGCGGGAGAATAGCGAGATGCGATATAAGGTATCTGTCAACTGGCAATTATTCCCGACGGTTAGATGACAGAATATAGTATAAAAGACATCAGAGAAAATGAAAATCATTTTTACGTAGAGGAATTTGAAAATATTATTCATACTTAAGAGAAGGTGGGAATTGATAAAATCTTTTAAACAATAAATTATAACTTTAAAGTTTTATATAGAATGATAGAACATGAGATATATCCATTAGATCGATCTGCACAGATTACATTCATTTGTCCGTATTGCGGAAAATTACAACACTCTAAGGTTCTTAATATTCCTAAACCTAATTATTTTTTCCAGAGTGTTGCGAAATCTTTTGTTTTTAAATATTATGAAATAGAATGTAAAAATCACTTATGTGGACAGTTGTTTGATGTGTATTTATCTAATAGCATAGCTGGTGGAATTTTAAGAATAAGTGATTTGAATGACGATGAGATAATACAGATATCAATTGAATAAATTCCAATAAAACAACAAGTAATATGACAAATAATGCAACAGTGTTAAATAGAGATATAACACGTTTTTTGAAAAATAAAGTAAAATTTGAGCAGATATCAAATTCGATGGCTTTGATTTTGTGTTTAGGGAAGTATTTATCCCAACTATATCCAGAGGCAATTTATTGTCATAAAGAAAAGCCGTTGTTAATTTACTATAAAGGAAGAGAAACCATTGTCTTTTCTTTCATATTGGATACTTGTAAATCAATTGAAGAAAATAAATTTTGGGAGGGATTGTATAACACCCAAAATACGATTCGTGATTATAAGAATGTAGATGAATCTTTTCTCTATTTTATCACAAATAATAATATGCTCTGGACAACAAATATTGGAGAGAAATCAAGAGAGGATGATTATACATTGAAAGGAACAGCATATCGTCGACTGACTTTGTATCCACTTACAAAGCATATGATTAACGGTCAGGAAAAGGAGATATGGCCATGTCAGATGGTATGGTTGCCTACCAGAGAGACAGAATATCGTTGTTGTGTGGCGACTTTTGATAAAGATATACAACAGCATGATTATCGTCCGCATACAAAGTCTCCGATGTCGGCAAATGATTTTCATGTCAATGAGAAAGACTATAATGCTATGGGCGCAATTGAAATTCCCCAACTGGATATAGATTTAACACCTGAAGCTAAGAAGTTTTATCAGATGATGCATGAAGGACGATTCGTAGAAGCAAGTTCTCAGTTATTTGAATGGGAGAATTCGTTTGCAAATGATTACTCACGCATAGTAATGTCTCCTGCGTTTCGAAGATTAAAAGATAAAACTCAAGTCTTTTCTTTAGAGGATAGTGACTTTGTAAGAGTTAGATTAACTCATTCAATAGAAGTCGCAAATGTTTGTAGACTAATAGGCAGAGGGTTAGAGTTAAAATTGTCAGAGAAGGTTAAAGGAATAGAGAATTTAAAAATTCCTGATGTCGTTGAGGTAGCAGGATTGATTCATGATATAGGAAATCCACCATTTGGTCATTTTGGCGAAAAAACGATCCAGAATTTCTTTAAGGATGTTGATAATATGCCTAGAGAAATTAAAAGACATTTCTTAAATTTGGAAAAACAACAAATTGCTGATCTACAGAATTTCGATGGTAATGTTCAAGGATTCCGTATTTTAAGACATTTAGGACTAGCTAGTGACTGTACTTCGTTTAATTTAAATAAAGTAATTCTAAGTACTCTCGTTAAGTATCCATACAATTCAGTAGAGGGAAACGATAAGAGATCACATGACCATAGAAAGAGTAAATTTGGGTATTTCCAGGCAGAAGATCTTGCGTATTCAGAATTGAAAAGAACACTAGGTTTGCAGGAGCATCAAAGACATCCTTTAACATATATATTAGAAGCGGCAGATGATATTGTATATAAGGGTGATGATATTGAAGATGGATGGAAACTTAAGTACATTTCATTAAATGATTATATCGCTGAATTTGATAGAATTTCATCAGAACAATTCTTAAGAATATTCGGTGAAGACTGGACATATTTTAAAGGACGTTTATTAGATGAAGATAGTGTGGTAGTTGAACACACAATGCTTTTAATGAGAATTAGGATGCAGCGCTACATGATAAGAAAATTCATCGATGTTTTTGTAGATAAATTTGAAGATATCGTAAACAATAAACTTAAAGAAAACGAGCAAGAATTGTTGCTCTTAGATGAAGATTCTAGACTTCTCCACACCATATGGGGACATTTAGTGCAGTATTGTTATAATGGCATTCATCGAACGCAACTACAAGGAGCAAGAATACTTGAAAACTTATTAAGCATTTTTTTAGAAGCAATATTCTCGAAGCGATTAAGTGGATTTGAGCCAGTTTCAATTGATGAAAATAAAAAAGTCTCTTTAAAGCGCATGGTATATAAAATTGATACCAATACAAGAGATGGTATGCTTTATGAGATAATTTCGAATAACTATAGAAATGAACTATCTTCTCTTGGACGGTCAATACCTCAAGATGATTATAGTAAATTTTTGTTAGTGGTAGATTTTATTTCTGGGATGACAGATCAATATGCTTATAATTTATATTATGATCTAAAATTAAAATAATATAAAATATGAAAAATTTCAAATGTTTAAAAAAATATGGTGTGACATGTGGTTTTAAGTGTGAATGTGGTGAGAACGTGCAAAAAAATATAATTTTTTCTAGTTATCCTGCACCTAATAAAATGGCAGATGATAGTTTTAATCAAGAAGTTGTTGCTGATATTCACGCAGATTGTTCAGTTTGTCATCTGTGTTATTCTATTGAACTATTCAGGGATGTGTCTAATGGGTGGTTGAATGTGTGGAATGACAAAACGGCGATGTCGTTAAATGATTCGGCAATAAATATTACTTATATAGAGAAAGACACAAACAAAGACGATGTATAAATAACTTATCAGTTTTGTATCTCTTAAATCGGCAAATAAAATCAATCAAACCCCGAAAAAAATTAAGAATATACACATTTATCCGGGCATGAAGCCGGAGATGTCGAATGGGATGATAAAGAGTATTGGAGAATTTTGTAGGAAAAGGGTCGTAATAAATTCAATAAAGGAAACAGGATCGTTAAATATTAGTATATTTAAGTGTAATAAACTATTCATTTTATTACAAAATAAACAAAAAAATCATTTTCTTGTCCATATACTTGTGTATATGGATTTTTTTTTGTATCTTTGCGCCCAAAATGGATTATAGTATGGGAAGGCCCTTTAAGAGTGAATTAAATGAGCTACAAAGCACCTTGCATTGGGTGGATCGCCAAGATGTAAGTGACCTGCGTGGATTTCTGTGTCAGGATACAGGAAAGCCACTTGTCTCGGTTGGTTCGGGAGGGTCGTATAGTGCATGCTATTATTCATCATTGTTGTATAGAGAGTATTGCAGTATAGCAACCCAATTAACTCCATTGGCAGTTCAATCGGCAACACCTAACGAGTTGGGAGATACGAAGATGTTGTTTATCAGCGCGAGTGGAAACAACAAGGATATCTTGCAGGCTCTGAAAGTAGGTATGGGCGCCGGAGAAACTATGGTAGCGAGTCTATGTGCCCAAAAGAACAATAAGATAGGTAAATATGCAGAGGAGCATCGTCATGTATTATGTCATTATGATTTCTCTAAAAAAGATGGATTCTTAGCGACTAATACCTTGTATGCGTTCATGGGATTGTTGTATCGCGCCTATTTCCCAGACACCCGACTGTCTCAAACTATTTCGATGTCAGCTACGCCATACTCTTTTATACAGGGAGAAAAGAAATTTTCAGATTTTGATTATTTCATAGTGCTATACGGAAGATATGGAGAGCCGGTAGCATTGGATATAGAATCAAAATTATCGGAAGCAGGGTTAGGAGCAGTGTTGTTAAGCGATTATCGAAATTTTGGTCACGGACGTCACAATTGGATTGACAAAAGGGGAGAGAAAACATGTGTGATCACAATAATGACTCCTTCTGATGAGTTGTTGGCCAGAAAAACAATAGGTTGTTTGCCGGATACGGTTTCTGTGTTGAGCATAGAAAGTACATTGGACAGTGTTCTGGCTCCTATAGACTTGATATGGAAATCTTTTTATTTGGTTTCTGAATTAGGGACTGTTCGTGGTATAGATCCCGGACGTCCGGGGGTTCCCGATTATGGGACTGAATTATATAATCTTAATTACTCAAAACTTGTTAAAAAAAAGCGCGATTCCAAAGATAACCAGAAGCAAAGAGCGATATTGAAAAAATCGAGAAATACATCTATTGAATCGATGCAAGAAGATGTATGGAAGATGTATGCTGAGGGTTATGACACATTTGTGAAACGTATCAATTCGACAAATTTTGGAGCGATAGTATTTGATTACGATGGGACTCTGTCAGCCAACGACGAGAATGCACGTTATGCAAATCGTTTAGATCCGACCATTAAACAAGCATTGATACGTCTTCTAAATGGTGGTATACGGTTGGCTATCGTCACAGGTCGCGGTAAATCAGTATGGGATGTCATTAATAACGAATTGGCATCATATAGCCAGCAGATATATGTGGGTTATTATAATGGCGGGTGTGTCTGCCGAATGGAAGATACGGACATTCTGAACGATTTCAAAAATAAGCCTCTGCATAAGCAGTTGAAGATGCTAAAAGAGATACTTTTAAAGAAATGTGACTGGATTAAAGCAGATGATATCGAGGAGAGAAATTGCCAGCTTACGATAAAAGACAAGCGCCAGTCGCAGTTAGTTGCTATGCTGTGTAAGGAAATCATTTTGTCGCAAGGGCTGGAAAATATATGCGTTTGGCAATCGTCTCATTCAATGGATGTGGTTGTGAAATCTGTTGCAGACAAGAGAAATATATTGGAATGGCTGGGTGATACAAATGTATTATGTATAGGAGATAGAGGAGATGTGGAGGGGAATGATTTTCAATTATTGTCGACTCCCTACGCTTTAAGTGTAGATAGAACCTCTTCGAATCCGGATACATGTTGGAATTTAGCACCGGACGGGATAAGAGGGGTTGAGGCAACGTTGTGGTATTTGTCTAAAATTGTCCTAAAAAGTAACATGTTTAAATTAAAGTTGTAGTATGAATAGTAGTGTTGCAGGACAATTGTTGTCTAAGGTAATGAACTGGGATGATGCGACTTT
>JAJJKW010001990.1:0-18487 GCA_023805745.1 Isotricha sp. YL-2021b | reverse complement strand
ATAATTTTTTTTAAAGCTTTTTTAGCTTTTTCTTTTAAATCATCATTAGAATTTTGATCCATATAATAATATAACATTAAAGAAAGAACATTAGCATTAGAAACTTCAAGTGCATGAGCAGGAGAATGTCTTCCAATATGTCCAAGAGCATAACAAGAAGCAGCTTTAATATGCTGATGAGGTTCATTTTGAAGAGCATCTCTTAATTGATTAATAGCTTTAGCTCTAATAACAATCATTGCTAATTCAGGACTATAAGCAGAAATAAATCCTAATGATAATATTCCATATAAACGAGGATCTCCTTTTATATTTGTTATAAATTCTACTATAATTGCAGGTCCTCCTGCATCACAAATTCTTTTCGCATTTTCTGGACTTTTATTTACTATTTCACATACACAATATGCTGCATTTTTTTTTACTATATCATCAGGATCTTTTAAACAATTTAATAATTTCGTGGATTTGATATTTTATTTAAAACTTGTGTTGCAAGATCAGCAGAATGTTTAGTAATATTACCTAATAATTGGCAAATATTTCTTTTTAATTGTGTATCATTATAATTTAAAAAAAAAGTAATTTTTTCTAAACCAGCTTCTGCAACAGGTTGAGCCATTTGTTCAGTATGTTGGCAAATATAACTTAAAGTTAAAGCAGCTGCTCTTTTTAAAAGAACTTCAGGTTCTAAAAGACAATTCATTAAACTTTCAACAGCTCTTTGTTCAACTACTTGATGAGCTAAACTTGTATTATGTTTAGCAATATAACCTAAAGCCCAAGCAGCAGCTTCTTTAACAGAAGGATCAAATTCTTCTAAACATTGAACAAGAGGTTCAAGTGCTCCACATTTAACAACATCATCAGCTAATTGAGGAGAATGTTTTGCTACTGATTTTAAAACGAAACATGCTGCTTTTTTAAAAAAACGATTTTGATTGGAAAGAGATGAAATTAATTGAGTTATTATCTCATTCTGAACTACACTATCAGCTAATTCTTCACTAAAATTTGCAAGTCTTCCTATTGCCAATGCTGCACTTTGTTGAATTGAAGGAACACTGTCACTTAATAAAGGACGAAGTAAACTCATTACTCCTGCACTGTGTAATGCTTCAATGTTCTGAGGACGTGTTGCTAATTCTGCTATTGTTTGCACAAAGGTTATACGAGCTTTTTGATATTCTTCAAAGGGTAGTAAAACTGCTCGAGACATTTTTTTTTATTTTTTTTAAAAGTTATTTTTTAAAATGTTTAAAATTTTTTATTTTTTTTTTTGAGGAAAAAGGGTTTTTATTTAGTTTTTTTTTATTTTTTTTTTAGAAATTAGTTTTTAAAAATATTTTATACAATTTTTCAAACTGATTTATTTTTTCGAAATCTTTTATAATTATAGAAATTATAATTTGAACTATTAAAATTTTCTTTAAAATAATTTTTCATTTTTGTAACATTTAATTTTATTTTATTTTCAATATCAATCATATCCTTTTCAGAAGCATCACTCAATATTTTTTTACCTAATTCATAATTAATTTCTTTCATTGTTTGATTAAAAGTTTTATAATGGGAAGTTTTAGGCAAACTTCTATTTTTATTATAAATATTATTATAAAAATATAAATTATAATTACTATTATTATCTGAATTTCTTCTATAAAAAATATTATTTTTTCTTTCTTCAAATTCAATAATATTTGGTTTTGCTTCAATATTTTGAATTTTTTCAAAATTAATATTAACTCTATATTTTTCAAAATTATTATTTTTTTTAGGAATTTTTGGAGAATCCAAAGATAAAAATTTTTTGAAATCAAAAAAAGTTTGAGCTCCTCTTCTTCTTAATTTTATTGGAATTTTTGGATTTTTAATTACTCTTATTGTTCCATATTTATCATGCATTTCTGTTTCTTTTTGTTTATCTTTTGAAAAAACATTTATCATTGATAATGAAAATTTATTTTTTTTTATTCTTGGATCTATATGATGTATTATTTCACTTGAAATATTTAAAAAATCTTCTTTATTTTTTCTTTTCACAGATATTATTTTTTCCTTTTTTTGAGTATTTAAACTTATTTTCATATTTATAAAACATGGTATTATTTTAAATTTGTATCCTTTTATTTTTATTAATGAAGAATAAAATGTTGAAAAATCAATATAATAATCATTGTCAAAATTTCCTTTTAAATTTCCAGGAGTTAATAATAATAAATTTAAAGAGTGTTTGATTTTTAAAGTTGTTATTGATTGAGTTAAAACAGAAGAACCAGTATGAATTGTCGATTCTTCTTCTGCAAAAATGTAATTTATTGTAGAAATTAACCTTATTAATTCATTTTTATTTATTAAACCATCATCATCAATATCAGTTAATTTAAATAAAACTCTTATTTTTTCTTTATATTCACATTTCATATAAATTGCTAATCCACATGTTAAATTATAAATATTTACAATATCTTCATGTATTAATTTTGTTATATAAAAAGTTTCTTTATTTCCTATCATCCAACATTTTATTATTTTAAATCTATTAAATATTAATTCAAATAAAGTAGAAAAAATATTATTTCTTTCTGGAAATAATTCTTCCATTATTTGAAGATAATATTTATGAGTTATATTTCCTTTTATTTTATAATTGTTTAATTTTTCAGAAAGAGTTAAGATAATACTTGGATTTAACCTATTTTCAAATAATGTGTATATTTTTTCATTTATATAAATTCCTTCAGAATTGGTTGACATTATTTTTGATGTATTTTTAAGATTATTATTTTATTTTAAAAATTTGAAAGGAATAATTTAAAAAAAAATAAAAAAATTAAATGATTCGTAAAGAACGAATTTTATTTTGTAAAAAAGAGTTTTATTTAAATCTTAATATAAACACTTTTTTTTTTTATATTTTTTATTCATTTTATTTTTAAATTTAATAAATAATATAAAAAATTATCTTTTTTATTTTTTCTTTTATTCAAAAATGAAAAATAAAACGTTCAATGGGTATCTTTTAAATTAATATAGATATAATTAATTAAATTATAATTTATATTAAACTTTAATTGATTTATTTAAGATTATGTACAATGAATCATTCAGAATTAAATCTCATAAACAAATTAATTTTGGAAATTATAAAAGAGACATTCTAAAAAAATTAATGGAAATTTGTCTTCTTTCTAATTCTGAGGCATTATTAACAATAGTAAATTCAGAAAATAAATATATTGTTTTTTCATCAACTAAAACTTCCAAACATTTCATATATAAATATTTATCAAAAGGATTTGAAAATAATATTGTCGAAAATTATAATTTGAAAGATGTAACGATAATTTATTTAAAATATAGTATAAAAATTTATTTGATGAAAATATAATTCAATATGATGAAAAAGATATAGATAAAAGATATGATATTCAAAATTCAGACAATTCTTTTTTCAAAAAAAATAATCAAAATAAAGAAAAGGATGTTGATATGGGTTGGTTATATTACTGTGGTTTATCAGATTTGGATGTTAATTCAATAAATAATGTTAATTTAACAAATAAAAGAAAAAGAGATTATCAAAGAAATAATATTTCAAATATTGAATTAGATGATGATTATGAATCAAGTTGGACTAAATATGTTGGAATTGATAGAGAAACTAGAGAAAAATTAAAAAAAAATCAAATTACGAAATTAAAAGAACAAATTGCTAATAGTAATAAACAAAGTGAAGATTATTATTTAAGAGATAATCAATATAAAGAAATATTAACTGAAGAAATGATTAAAAAAAAAATTGAAAGTTTAAAACCAAAAACACAAGAAAATGATAATTTTGTTACAAATAATGATTTACCAATTTTTTCTGTTAGAGCAGGAAGAAATAGTAATAATAAAATTAAAAATAATAATTCTGAGAATAATAATAGCTCTAATAATATTAATAATGATGATAGTACTGAATCAGAAGGTAATAATACTAATCTTCAAAAAAATTATGAAATTCAAAATAAAAAATTAAAAGTTCAAATTCCAGAAATGGAAAATATAGAAATTCCAATAAGTAATATAGATTTTAATTTGGAACAAGAAGAAAATAAAAAAGAAAATAATATTATAGAAGATAATAAAATGAAAATGAATAATAATAAAATACAAGATAATAAAAATATTAATCAAAAAACTTTAAATTATAATGATAATGAAATTATGAATCAAAATAAAATTTCATATCCTTTAAGTTCATATAGAGCAATTCAAATTTCAACTCAATCTCCAATTCAACAAAATATGAGTAATCAAATTGAAAAAAATCAAATTTTTCAAGTAAATTCAATTCCAAAAATAAAAAATGATAAAAAAAATGAAGTGATAAATCAAAAAAATGAAAAAGATAATAATCAAAATATGGGTTATTCAATAATGAATGGAATAAATGATTTTATATTTCAAAATAGTCCAATTAATTTTTATAAAGGAATAACACAAACACCAAGTTTATTTAGTAATGCAGGTGAATTAATTAAAGAAGAACTTCCTCAATTTAAATTAGATAATTTTTCTTCTTTATCAAATATAGATATGTCAATTACAAATAATGAAATTTCAGAAACTTATTTAAGAAAAAATTTAATTTCACCAATATTAAATCAAAGTAATTCTAATTTAAATAATAATAACAATAATAACATGAATCTAATTTCAAATAATAATAATAATAATCATAATCATAATAATAATAATAATAATAATATTAATCATAATATTAATAATAATAATAATAATAATAATATTAATCATAATAATAATAATAATAATATTAATAATAATAATCATAATAATAATAATAATAATATTAATAATACTAATAATAATAATAATAATGATATTAGTAATACTAATAATAATAATCAAAATAATATAATTAATGAAAATGAAGATGAAAATTCTGCATTTAAAAAAAAAATTATTATTTCAAAAAAAGATGGTAAAATTGTTATTAAATCTGTTCCTAATCCACAAGAAAATGAATAATTAAAAATTTATTTTTATTTTATATAATTTCTTGATTTATATAAATGAATATTTGAAATGAATTTAAAATAAAAACATTTTTTTGAAATATTATTTAATAATTTGAATTTAATTTAAAATTAATATTTTCTTTATTATTCTCATTAAATTTATTTATTGTTATTCCTTCAATTAATTTATCTAAAATTTGTTTTGATTTAGTTTCAATTTGGCTTTTATTATTTGAAAAAACAAAAGATGATTTTATACAATTATCATATTGCCCTTTATTTTTTATTCCTTTAAAAGAAGAACAATATTTTGGACAAACATAAGAAAAATTATTTAAGGAAGGAATATAATTCAAATATTCATTTGAAGTAAAAATTTTTTTTACAATATCTTTTTTTGTTAAATATAATTCATTTTTTTTTGACAATACAATAGACTCGTTTTTACAAAAATTTAACATTTCAGTTTTTGTTATTTTATTTATAATACTATCAGGAATAAGAAATATCATATCAATTATTATATTTAAAGATCTGACATATTTATTGGAAGATTTTAATATTATAATGAATTTTTTAAATGAAAAATTTTTTTGAGTTCCTATATATTGTATTAATAAAATCCAAAATTTATCAATTGTAAATAAAAAACTTTGAATTTGATTATTTGTTTTCATATTTAAATTATATTTAATTTCTTCTAAATCCAATTCAATTTTTTGACAAATTAATTCAAACTGGTTTTTCCAATTATTTTTTAAATTTTTATTTAAAAGCAATTTATATATATAGTCAAACTTAGCATTTAAAGTGGAAAAATCGTAATTTACTTTTGATAGAGATGTTGAATAATTAAATTGTTTCTTATATAAATTATTAATAGGTGATAATAAAATTTTTTTTTTATTTAATTCTGTTTTTTGTTTTTTTATTTTTCTTTTCTTTTTATTTATTCTAATAAAATTCACATAAATTATTTTATTGCTTATATCAATAAAATCTGAACTTAAACTTCTATTTAATTCTAATTTATTATCATCTTTTCCTAAACTAAAATTACTATTATCAATACATGATTCATTTAATACAGAAAATTTTGGAGTTTCAATTTTTTTTATAGTATTTTCATTTTCCATTATCAAAATTTAAATTTAAATTTTAATAGAATGAAAATTTTTTTTATTATTTGAATAAGATAAATTATATATTTGAATTATTTAATAAATTAATATTGTAATTTAAAATAACATTCAATCAATTATTTCAGAGAAATGACAAAATAAAAATTTTTTTCATAATCTTAATTATTTTCAATATAATTTCTATTTGATTTAATCTTCTCAAAATAATAAAACAACTATTTATCAAATTTGAAACTTCAATTAATGAAAAAAAATATTGAAAAATTTTATTTAAGAATCATTTTTTTAAAAATAATTAAAAAATATTCAAAAAAGATTAAAAATTTTATGAAATGTTATTTTTAAAATAATAGATAGTTAATTATGGATATAAATGATTTTTCCTATATTTTCAATTTTCAAAATTTTATAAAATTCTTTCATTGTTTGAAACATCTTTCAAAATTTTTATATATTAAGGATTTTCACATATTAATTAAATTGTAGGATTATATTTATCTTTGTTAATTAAATTCATATAAACCTTCATTTTTATATAAATTTATGTATTTTTAAGTTTTTAAATATGTTTTTAATACTAATTAAAATTTAAACAATAGTTTTTATATTCAAATTTAAAAAATAATAAATTAAAAATAATTATTTGAAAAAAAAGAATTAATAACTTTTAAAAAAAATAATATTTTTATGTTTTAAATAAATTTTATTAATGTTCTTCATCAGCATATGATTTACTTACCTTAAATAAATATTGTGAATTATTTTTTTTTTCAAATTGTTCTATACTATTGTCTATATTTTTTATATTTTTTAAAACTTCCTCTGTTTTATCCTCAATTTTATTATATAATATTTTTAATTTTTTCAATATATTTAAAGATTTTCTTTCTTTTAAAACTTTTTTATAATCTTCAATTAATTTATTAACTTCATCAATATTTTTATTTTCAATTTCATTTTCAAATTCATTCTCATTAAAAATATCTTCTTCATTTTGAGCAAAAATTTTATATTGTTTTTGAAGATATTTAATTTTTTTATCTGTTTCATTTAACATTTCTGTCAAGGATTCATTTTCCATTAAAAATTCAAAATTAAATTCATTATTATTATTTCCTGTATAAATAAAAGAGAGAATACTTTGTTTTTCACTTTCAGTTTTTTTCATTTTTCTATTTGCTAATTGTCTAATATCTCCAAAAAATAATAATTTTGCTAAATTTTTTGAATCTGGAGCTGGATCAAAAAATAAAAAATAAATTTCAGTTAAAATAACATATCTTTGAAGACTTTTATTTTTTAAAATTTGTTCTACTCTAAAAAAATTTATTTGAGAATTAACTAGAAAATCATTTAAATCATAAATATCATCAATTATATAATCTCCATAATAAATTAAAATATCTTTTTCTTGATTTTCTTTTACTTTTTTTATAAATATTGGTAAATTTGAAATTATTTCTTCAATTGCTTTAAAATTATCATCTTTATCCTTATAAATATATTTATGATTAATTATACTTGAATTAAGATTTCTATTATCAAATAATGTAGGATTACAAAAGTTTGAAAGACATCTCACATAAGGTTCAGAATTAGGATAATTTTCATTTAATGTTATTGAAAAATAAAAATCCATTTCTTTATATGGATTTATCTCTGTTGAATGTTTTAATAGAAAAAGAATATATAAGTTTTTATCCTTATTTATATATCTATATGTTGGAATTAAAACATCTTTTTTTGTGTGTTCTGTTAATTTATTTGCTATTGATTCAAAAATTGGATTTTTTGACATTAAAGTTTTGAATAATTATTAAATATTATTTATTTAAAAAAATGATTTTTTAAATTTTAACAATATGAAAAAGAATAAATTAAGTATAATTAAATGTATATATTGTTAAATGAAATATATATAGAAAAAGAAATTAATAAATATATTTAAAAATTAAATTTTTTATAAATTTCTTTTCCAAGAACAAACTTAATAATTTTTTTAGATACTTTCATCATTTCATTTTCATCAACTCCAGAAATAATAGATAATTTTATAGTAATTGGTAATTTTCCTTCTCTTTTTGTACTAATAACAAATCCAGCTTGAATTATGCTTGCACTTAATAAATCTAAATTATAAATTTTAATAATTTTATAATCTTCAAAAATTAAATTAACTAAATTTTCACATAAAGAGGTAAATTTTTCAAAATCATTATGAGCCATAAAATTTCTAATATTTTCTAAATATAATCCAACTCTATCAATAAGTAAATTATCTCTAATAAAAATATCAAATTGAAATAAATCTAATAAATATTTTTCACAATTTAAGATCATAGAATTATTATAAATATGATCACTTATTTTATGTAAAATACTAAGTGAAAGAGGTCTAATATCAAACATTTTAGAACAGAGAAAAATACAAGTCATTGCAACTAATTGAAAATCATATTTTTTTAAATTTTTTTCTTGTCCCATATAATGATCAAATAATATTAAAGTTGATTGTGCTGTTTCTGAACTTAATTTTGCAACTTCACAAAAATTAAAAATAAAATCAATTATTGGAAGATCTAATGTTACTGTACTTTTATTAAAAGAATCATATTTTGTATGAATACGATTTTCTGGATTTAACATATCTGATAATGGAATACCATTAATAAATGTTGTTGGCCAACAGGATTTTATACGAAAAATTTGGAGGGATTTACTCATTTTTTTTTTATTTTTTTCAGTTAAAAATATTTTTTATTTTTATTTGAAATTTTATTTATAATTAAAGAATATATTTTTAATTATTGTGATTATTTATTTGTTATTTATTTTTTATTCAATATTAACTATTTCCAATTGTTCAATTCTTTGATTTTTATATTTTGATTCTAAATTTTTATAAAATTGTTTTGTTTTTTGAAATAATTGTACAAATGTAAAATGAATTTCTTCATTATTAATTTCATTAAAATCAATATTAATACTACAATTTATTGAATTTTTATTATAAGTTTTATCTTTAGTATTATTCCAACTAATTGGAGAAATATCATCTTGACTGAGATTATGGTTTTTATTCTTTTTACTATTATATAAACAACTTTTATGATATTTTTTAGCTTGAACTAAATTTGATGCATTTTTCTCATATAAATATAAACTTTTCAAAGAATTTTTTTTTTTAATGGGTGAAACTTTTTTATATAATATTACAGAATGAGATTTATTAGAATAAGAAGAAAATGAATTTTGATTATAAGTTTTAACTTTTTTTTCGTCGAAACTTGAATTATTATTAAAAAATAAGCTTATTTCTGAATTATTATCTTGAAAACTATTATTTTTACTATTTAAAGAATTTGAGTTTCCAATAAATGATTCAGAATTTCCTAAACAAATACTTTTATTTAATAAAGAATTTTTAATTACAGAAATTTTTTTTTTTTGATTTTTTGTTTGAATGTTATATTTGCTTAAATATTTTTTTTGTGAATTAATTTTTCCAATTGAAGAATTTCTTATATTTTTTAATTGAAATAATATTGAATTTGCACATAATTTTCTTTTGTTTTTACATTGAAATGAATTATCTTTTAATGGAGATAATTTAATATCATTTTTTAATTTGTTTATATAATTTCTTGAAGTTAATGTTGAATCTTCTTTAATACTTTTATTCTTTTTTAATGAGTTATTTTCACTTTTCATTAAATTATTAACTGAATTATTCTTTAAGAACTTTCTATTATTTTTATTTTTCCTTTTTTTAATGATTTCATTATTAAGAGGTTTTTTATTCATGAAAATGAAAAAAATTTATTATTATTTTTCAATTTTAATATTTAATAATTATAATAATTTATTGGAAATAAATTAACATAAATAGATTAAAATTCTCATAATTTTTACTTATTTTATAATTCAATTTTTTTCAAAAACTAGGATATTCTTTAATTAATATAAATATAAAATTCCTAAACACCAAAAAAGAAATTTATCATTTTTTTCATTTAATTGTTCTTATGTTATTTAAGGAGAAATTCATAAAGAAATTATAAAAATTTTTAATATTCAAAATAATTGCAAAAAATATTTTTTTAATTGATTTTTAAAATAATTTATAAAAATTATTAAAAAGAAAAATTACTTTAAAATTTAATAAAATAATTTTAAATATTGAAAATTTAAGGGAGAGAAAGAAGAATTTAAATATTTTAAAATAAATAAAAATTAATTAACAAATTAAATTTCTATGTTTATGCTTTTTATGGATAAATTAGGATAAAAAAATATTTATTCTATTATAATATTTTCAAAATCTTCAATTGATTTGAAAAATATTTGAAAATTATTTCAAATTAAAACAAAATGATTAATTTTAAGAAATTTAGATAAAAGTCTAAATTCATAAATTCACAAAATTAATTCTGGATTTCAAAATTAATTTCGAGAATTTAACATAATTTTTATAATAAAATAAAAAATTTAAAATAATTATATGATTAATCAAAAAGCAATATTTATATTTATATTTATATTATTAATTATCATTATATTTTAAGGTAAAAAGATAGAATAAATAAAATAGAAAAAAAATATGCAATTTTTTTTTTATAATGAATTAATTATAAAACAAGCAATAAGATTTTTAAATAGAAAAAAAATCAAAATGAAATATAAATCATTAATGGATAAATTTTCATATTTTTTCAAAATAATAAATTAGATTATTCATATAAATTTAAATTTAATTTATAATTTTGTAATTACTAGATGATGATTTCCTATTAATTTCTTGAATTTTATAATAAGTTTTACAATTTAGTCAAATTCATTATTTCACTAAAAATTCTAAAATTATCAAAATTAATCCTAAATTCAAAATTTGTAAAAAATTCTTAGAAATTATCATAAAAAATATTAATATAAAAGATAACCCTTAAATTTGAAAAATTTTTTGAATTTTTTTGTAATTTCTTTTGGATTAAATTATAATTATTAAAAAAAAGATAAAACTATTAATTCCAAAAATATATTTGAATTGTCCTTTAAAAATTAAAAAAATAATAATAATAATCATAAAATTATAAATTAATTAGAAAAAAAACTTATTTTCCTTTTTTAATATAATCAAACAGAACATTTCCAAATTCAACAAAAAATTTTTTAACACTATCTAAATCTTTAATAGAAGTTTCAAAATAATTCATTTTATTTTTTTGACAAAAATTTTGAATTGTCCCGAAATCAACAGTTTTATTTAAATCAGCTTTTAATCCAATACAAATAGGAACTAATCTTTCACCTCCATATTTTTTAACTTCTTTAAGCCAATTTTCAAGATTTTGAAAAGAAGTTTTATTAGATAAATCAAAGCAATAAGCAATAGCATGAAGTTCTTGATATAATTCTGTTCTTATTCTTATTGAATCTTGTTTTCCACTAAAATCCCACATTCCATAATTTATTATTGCATTATCTCTTAATTTTATTTTTTTAAATGTTATATCTACTAAATTTGTTGAACCAGGATAATTTAAAACTTCTTCATCTTCTATTGAATAATTTATTAATGAAGTTTTTCCCACTCCTACATCACCAACAAATGCTATTTTTATTTGTTTTGGAACTATTGGGTCTTTTATTTTTATATTTGGCTTTTCTATATTTTTTTATTTTGTTAAATATAAGTTTTTACTTGCGAAATAATCTGTCATTTTTTTTTCTAAATAAATTTAAAATTTAAGTTTTTTTTTTTTTTTAATATATATAATATTATAAGTTAATAATTAGATTTTTTTATAAATTTTTTTTTTATTTATATTAATTAAAAACTTTAAAGTAATATTTTTTGAATCAATTGTTTTACTAATGTCCAAAGTTTTTTATTGATTTATCTATTTGATTAATCATTGATTTCATTTGATAACTTAAATTATATAAAGTTTCATAATCAATATAAAAGTTAAAGTGTTCCATATCTCCATTAGTATTATTTAAATTAAGTGAACATTCAGTAATTTTTTCTTTAGTATTATTCATATCTTGATTATTTGTTATAATACCTCCTCTAACACTTGAATCAATTAATTTAGGAAAATCCAAAATTTCATTTTCCATAATAAAATATTAAAAATTAAATAAATCTTTATTTAAAAAATCAATAATGGAAATGGATTATCCCTTAATTTTCAAATGGATTATAATATCAATAATAATAACAATAATTCCAATGTTTATTTTAATAATAATTGATTATAAAAGACATGAAAGTATTGGTCATCCAATAAGAGCAAAAAATAGATGGACAAACACATTTTTTATAAAATTTGTTTTATGTTTTTTTATCTCAATAAATTATTTATCATTGGCAATAGAATTTGAGCCTAATTATGTTTTTCCTTTTTTATTAACAATTTTATGGATAATAATATGTTGGAATTTAACATTTGAATTTATAAGAAAAGTTCCACAACATTGGCTTTGTCTTAGATTATTTTGGTTTATTAATGGATTACAATTTTTATCATCAGATATTATTTTATTAATAATTTATAAAAAGAAACAAAAGTTAAATATAATACTTAGTGAAACTGAATTAGTATATTTTATTATTCAATCAATTCCTTCTTTTTTTTTAATGCTTTTAGGTCTTTTTAAACCAAATGATAATGATGAAAGTCAATATATGTTACAAGATAATAATAATTCTTTAAATTCTGAAGATATTGAAAAACAAATTTGTTCCATTGAATTAACTATTACAGAAATTAAAAATGATACTTTTGAAATTAAAAACAATGTTTTAATTCCAATTAATGATAAAAAAGAAATTTTAAATGAAGAAGAAATTCCAATTTTGAGATTTCATCTTATTTTAAATCATGATAAAGTTTATACTATTAAAAAAAAAATAAAAGATTTAATAATATTTAATAATTCAATTATTAATAATTTTGAAAAAGGAGATGAATTATCTTTAAATATAGAAGAAAAAATAATTGAATCTTTAAAAGAATTAACAGATTTTTTAGAAAAAAATCAATTAAATGAAAATAAATTAAAAGAAGTTCAAGAAATTTATATAAAGATGATGACTTTTTTTCCTTCTTTTGTAAAAAATTTCCTCCATTTTTGTGATATTAATGATGAACAATTAATTGAAAATATTAAAGAACATTATGAAAAAAAAAGTAAAATAAATTCTTTTAAAAGTCATTCTAGTGTTTCATCTTTATCTCAATTAAAATTGAATAATAATAATAAATTTAGTCAAGAAGATTTAATTAAAATTATTAATTTTATTATTTATATTATTAGTAATAATGAATTAAAGATTATAATTGATATTTTAAATGTAGATGATGAAAATATTGTTTCAGAATTTACTTATAAAAATAATAATTATAGTATTAACATAAATTTGAATAATTTCATAAATTTTTTAAATAAAAGTACATTTAAAAAGGTTGAAATTATTATTCAACTTCAAAAATTTTTACAAAATTCTCAAAATATTATAGATTTAAAAGAAAAAGATTTTGACAAAAGAAATTATTTAAAAAATATTCTTGAAAAGATTATAAATGATTTATTCTTTTATGACAATACTTTTTATCAATTATTTTTGAAAAGAATTTTATTAATGGATGCTGAGTCTATAGATAATATTGTTTTAGAAGAATTTTTTTCTTTAGATAATTATGAAGGAACAGACTTTGATTCATCAATTTTTAGTAATAAAATGGATAACAAATTAACTTTATCATTAAATTCAAAAATAAGAAATAATGAATATTCTATAAAAGTTATAAATAAAGAAATTCAAATAAGTAATATTTTAAATTTAAATGAATTACAAATAAATTGTAATCAAATTCTTCAATTAAATTCAAATAATATATTTGGAAATCTTAATGAACAATTAAGGGAAATTATTAAAAATATAAATGGAAAAGAAGATATTTCAAAAATTTTAGATATATTAAATTCATTTTATTCTAAAAAAAATTATTACATTTTTTATAATCCATATTTTAGACAATTATTTAAAATTGGATATAGTGATATAGAAAAAAATTTAAATATGAGTTTTAATAGTATTCAACAAAGTTATCAAAGTCTAGGTAATATTTCAATGGATTCTCAAAATCAATCTATGTTTGAAGGTTTAATTTCTTAAACCTTAATAATATTTTTATTAGAAAGATTTTATATTTTTTAAATATTTATTATTATATATAAATAAAATTCAAATTAACTTTATATAATCAAATTTAGACTAAAATTTAAAATAATAAAAATAGTTAGTGCTATTCTAAATAAAAAATTTAAATCTCAAATAAAACCAGAATATTTTACATAAAATTAAATTTATTTTGTATTTAATTATAAAATATTTATTTATTGAAATGTTTTAATTATTTAAAAATGTTACTATCAAAAATTCATTCTATATATTTAATCAAAGAATTATTTTCATTTCTAAAAGAAAATAAAATGTTTCAACTAGTTAAAGATAATTCTTTTCTAAACAAAAAGTTGAATTTATCAGTCAAAGAATATAAAACTTTTTTTTTACAAAAAAAAAGTGAAAATTATAGTTATTATTATTTAGATGATTATTATAATAAATTCAGAAAAGATTTTAATTCAATTCTGAATAATGAAATAGAGTTAAAACAATTAGTATTGGATTGTTTATCAAAAAATGAAAATTTTGATTTAAAAATATCAGATAAACATTTTAATTTGATGATAAATAATCCATATTTTAAAGAAAAAATTAGAATTAATTGTGAATGTTTAATTGATGAAAATTTATTTAGAATATTATTAATCAAAAAAAATAAATTAAATCCTAAATTTTTAACAATTATAAAAAATATTTTTAATTCATTTTCAGAGAATGAAAAAATGAATAAAAATCAATATTCTCAATTATTAAGTTTAATTTTAAAAGATAATATTAATGAAAATGATATAAAAGTGAAAAATTTATTTATACAATATAATATAGAAAATAATGGATTATTATCTTTTGAAGAGTTCACTAAATATTATATAGATTTAATTAATACAAATGTCAACTATGTTTGGGAAAATTTATATTCATTAGGATATAATAATATATTAGAAAAAGAAATGAATTATGATTTTCTATTCAATAATTTAGATTCTTTAGATTTTGAAAAAAAATCAGATAAGAATTTTCTTAATTTACTAAGAATATCAAAAAATAATAATATTTATAAATTATCTTTATTAATGATTATTGATGAAAAATTTATTAAATTATTAAATAATTATAAAATATTCGAAAATATAAAAAAAATAGATATTTCTACTTCGAATTTGAATAAAATGATAAAATTAAAAATAAAATGTTATAATATTGAAGAATTAACTTTTAATATTATTGAAAAAAATTTAAAATGTAATATTAATAAATTATATTATATATTTCCTAATATGACTATTTTAAATATTTATATTGAAAAAAAATTTGATTTGTTTGAATTAATGAGGAATTTAAATAACTCTAAAGTTAATACTTTAAAAATAGTTATTTCGAAAATATCTGATGATTTTAATTTAGAAATTAATTCTAATATTAACTTAGAAAAATTAATAAGATTTGAAATATATATTGAAAAAGAATATAATATAAATGATTTTTTATTTAAATTATTTAATTTTGTTCAAATACCTTATTTAGAAGAATATATTTTAAATTATAATTTATATCAATTTAAAAACAATAAATTAGAAATAAATAATAGTGATTTTAATATTATTAATCAATTTGTAATTGATATAATAAATAATAAAGATATATTTAATTTGAAATCCTTTTTTGAGCTTCCAAATAAATTGAATTTAATAAAATATTTTCATTTAAATTTAAATATTTTTGATTATCTTTTTCAAAAGAAAAAAAAAGAAAAATATCTATTCAAATTTAATTTAAACAATAAAGATGACTTTCAAAAATATTATCCAAATTTTGATTTATTAATTGATGAAAAAGAAATTATCAATTATAAAAAAATTGATATTGAAGGGATAACAATTAAAAATAAAATTGATGTAGAAATAATAAAAGAAAACAATGATATTAATCTTTGTGATATTAATTTAAATTTAAATCAAAAACAATATTTTATTAAATCTTTTAAAAAATTAAGATCTATTTATTGTGAAGATGAAATTAATAAAAATATTTTAATTCAATTAAGTAGAATTGAAAGTATAGAACAATTAAAATATATTAATTTAACTATAGGTCAAATAGAAGAATCTAATGAAAATTTATTTTATAATGTTTTAACAAAATTAATTAACGAGTCTAAAAAATTAAAATCAATTATTATAAGAATTAATTCAAATGATTTTATAAAAAATTTATATTTTTTTCTCAATTTAATACAAGATTCAAAGAAATTAAAAATTTTTAATATATCTCAAATTGATAAAAACCCTAATTTAGATTTTGAAGAAATTTTAAAAGAATTTCCTAAATTAAAAGAAAGAAAATGTTATTTTGATAGTCTTAAAATTGGAAATGAAGAATTTATAGGAACAAAAAAATTAAATAATTGCATTTTCAATTTCAATATTGAATGTATTTATGAAATTAATGAATTAAATAAAGAAATTAACTTGTTAGCAAATAATAAAGAAATTAAAGAAAAAAGTGTTTGTTTTTTAAATAATGAAAAAATAACTAATATTACTCATAATACTTTTTGGGAAAAAGGTAAATATAAATTAAAAATCCTAATTATAAAACCATTAATATATATGAATAATATGTTCAATGATTGTACATATTTAACTTCTTTAAATTTTTCAAATTTTAATACTTTTTACTCAAAAAATATGAGTGGATTTTTTTCTGGTTGTTCTAATTTAATTTCTTTAAATTTATCTAATTTTAATACAATTAATGTAAATAATATGAATAAAATGTTTCATAATTGTTCATATTTAACTAATTTAAATTTAGATAATTTTAATACAATTCATGTTATTAATATGAGTAAAATGTTTTCTCTATGTTCTTCTTTAATTTCTTTAAATTTATCTAATTTTAATACAATTAATGTTAAAGATATGAGTAAGATGTTTTATGATTGTAATTCTTTAATTTCTTTAAATTTATCTAATTTTAATACAATGAATGTTAAAGATATGAGAGAGATGTTCTTTTATTGTTCTTCTTTATCTTCTTTAAATTTATCTAATTTTAATACAATGAATGTAAATAATATGAATAGAATGTTTTATCATTGTTCCTCTTTAAATAATTTAAATTTAGATAATTTTAATACAATTAATGTTCTAGAAATGAATGAAATGTTTTGTGATTGTAATTCTTTATCTTCTTTAAATTTATCTAATTTTAATACTTCTAATGTTAAAAATATGAGTGGATTTTTTTCTGGTTGTTCTAATTTAATTTCTTTAAATTTATCTAGTTTTAATACAACTAATGTAAATAATATGAATAAAATGTTTTATAATTGTTCATCTTTAACTAATTTAAATTTAGATAATTTTAATACTTCTAATGTTAAAGATATGGCTTTTATGTTTTATAACTGTTCATCATTAATTTCATTAAATTTATCTAATTTTCATACAATTAATGTTATTTATATTAATGATATGTTTACAAATTTGAATAAGAATTGTAAAATAATAACTAAAGAAGGTAATCAATTAATTTAATCATCCAAAAATTTAAAATAAAATTTTTTGAGTAATTATTTAATAATTATTTTCTACATTTTAAAATAAAAATTGTAATTCGACCAATTAATAAAAAATCATTTTTAAATTTTGAATATTTTTTTATTATTTAATATTTAATACAAGTTAATAAAATTGATACTTAATTATTTTAATTAAAGATAAAGGAGAAATTCCTTGGTTTATAAGATATTCGAAAATTATTTTTTTATTCAATTATTTTCTTTATGAAAGAATAAAACAAGAATAAGAAGATAAATTAATAAAATTTTTGAAATTATAAGATAATTTAATTTTTTATTTATGAAATAGATTTTTAATATAAAAAATTAATTATCTATTAATCATTTCTACCTGTTTTCAAATTCATAGTTTAAGTATTAGCTTTATCTATTTTATTCTTTTTTTTCATTTTTATTTTGATTTTCAATAAATATCTGATTAAAGAAATAAAAAAAGTAATTTCATATAAAGATTAAAATTCTTATTTATTGTCCTATAAAATATTTACCTTAAATTAATTAAATAATTTTTTTTTTCTTAATATTATTGGGGATT
>JAJJKW010000550.1:0-18497 GCA_023805745.1 Isotricha sp. YL-2021b | reverse complement strand
TCTTAGCAAACTTGAATTCGCCTCTCACCGCCTCAAAGATCGCTTCCGATTCGCTCATCATGTCGTCAATGCTCTTATCGGAAGCTGCCATGAGCGCTATGAAAAAATGGTCTTCAGAAGTAACGCCCAAAAAGCCATGCTTCTTTTTCAGGACCTTGATAAGTTCTGAAGACCTCTTTGAAAGTTCTCCAAGGTCTTTCTGATAACCGGTTAGGAAAGCTGCAAGAACACCGATAAAAGCACTGTCACAGAAGACCTTCTTCATGGAGTTATAGATCTCGTTTATCTTATTGAACGTCTCAAGCGGATCTCCGCTCCCGGCCATCTTCGAGATCAACAGCATCCTCGGAGCACCGCCCCCAAACACTGAAAAAGCACCCACCTTCTCCTTTATGATCTGCTTTGCCTCCGCAATCTTGTCAAGATCCGACTCACGGTCAGCATTCGCGATACCAAATGCCACAGCTGAAGAAGAGTAATTCAGCTTGTACATTTCCGATGCGGTCACAATGTTTTTGCTTACCCTATTGCAAAAAGCCTGAAGCTTGTCGTTCATATTATCGTCTCCTTTATCAAAAATATTATACAAGAATGTGAAAAAAATAAATAGAATTATTTTATTTAAAATCCTTTTTTAAATTTTACTACAATAAACTTATTTTTTCTTATATAAATTGCTATAAATTTTAAAAAAAATTATTAAATTTTAAGAATATAATTTTTTTCCTAACATTTTATAATTTGGAAAATTATTTTATTCATAGATTTAATTTACATATTTCAATAAGAATTTTTGAAATCTTTTTTTAAAAAATTCTTTTTATAAAATAAGATTAATTGAAAAATATATTTTATTTTTTTAAAATTTATTTTTTTATTAAATACAATAAAAAATGAATCCAGTGGCATTAAGTGATTTTTTAAAAAAAGGAATTAATAATGAAATAGAAACAATAATAATAAGTACATTATCAGGAGGAATTTTATGTTTAGAAGGAAAAGAAGTAAATCAAACAGTTTTAGATATTTTATCTAAAATGTGGATAGAATATTATTTAGTAGAAGAAACTTATTTTGATCAAGATAAATTAAATTATCTTTTAATTGAAAATGATAATTCTAATATTTTAATTAGTAATTTATATGGTTATTTTATTACTTTTATTGCAGAGAAAAAAGTAAAATTAGGAATGTTAAAATTTCATTTAGAAAATATTGTTAATTTTTTAAATAAAGTATTTGAACCATATAAAGATATTTTATTAAAGAAAAACTATTAAGAAAAATAATAAATACTAAAATAAAAAAGATAAAAAAAGATTAATAATTAAAAAAAAAATTATATAAAAAATTATTTAACTAAATTTACAAAATAACAAAATAATTTAAATTTTATCCAAAAAAAACTTCAGAAGCATAAGTTATATATAAAAAACCATCTTCTTTATCTTTATGATTTTGATAAACTTCACTCATATATTGATTTCCAGTTAAAGTAATATTATCTCCTGTTAAAAAATAAATAGTTGCACCTTGACTTAAATTTAATTTTTGTCTTATTAAAAACGTAAATTGAGATACTGTCATATCTATTGGACATAAATATTTTGTTTTATTTATTGTCATTTTAAAATTTGCATTTGGTGCTTTTTCACAAATAACTGGAATTCTATTTGGAAATTTATTTAATGTTTTTTTATAATCTTCTATTCTTTTTTCTAAAGGAAATTCTTTTTTAAAGTTAAATTCCATTTTTTTCCTTTTTTTATAATTAATTTTTTTTTTTATTATTTTAAAATAAATTTGTAAATTGAAATTATTTATTTATTAATTAAATTAATGTTAAAAAATGGGATGTGAAATAAAAATTAAAAATTAGATAAAAATAACTTTTTATTATTTATAATATATTTTATTTTTGAGAGATATAATTCATTATTTTTTAAAACATTCATTTTTTTGTAATTTTTATTTTTAAAAATAGTTATTCCTTGGAATTTTTTTATACATCAAATAAAAAAAAAGTTTATTTTCTTTTTTCCTTTTATTGTTAAATTATTATGTTTATAATGAAATAATAAATAATTTATTTTAATTATTTATTATATTTAATTAGAAAGCTAATTAAATTAATAATATATATAATTAAAACAATCATATATAATTGATTAATTTTATTTTTCATTTTGATTGTTTTTAAATACAATAGATTTAAAAAAATAATGTTTATAAAACCTTTTGTAATTAAAGAAAAATAATTTATATTATAAAATGATAATCCAAAACAATTCCTTGGAAAAATTTTATAAAAATGAAAAAGAAAGTGAAGAAGACTTCAATGAGTAAAATATTATATAAAAGGTTTTTAGGATAAATAAAGAAATAACAAAAGTAATAAGCGAATTAAATTTTCAAGAGGAGGAAAATTCAAATGAACTTGAAAAAAAATTAGATAACAAAAATTTACATTTTAAAAATCAACAATATTCCAAATATAGCAATAATGAAAGTAACTTTTTAAATGATAATTTAAATAACTCAATTTCAACAAATAATTCAATTTCTTCAATTCAAAAAAATAAATTCAAAAAAGAAGAAAATTTTTATGATAATTCTTTTAAAAACAATTTTGAAAGAAATTTAATATATAATTATCCTCATCAAACTAATCATATAAATTTTTTGGGAAATTATGAAAATAAATTTAATCCTGTTTATAATAATTATAAGTTGAATAATTTTATTCCTGGATTTCTTTCTTTTAAAAACAATAATTCTGAACTTATAAATAACTTAAGAAAAAATAATAATTTTAATCAATATGATTATAATAATAAATTCGAACTTAAGAAAAAAAGGAAAAATTTAGATAGCCCAAGGAATAAAATTAATTTAGAAAATATTTTAAAACAAAAAGATAAACGAACAACAATTATGATTAGACATATTCCAAATAAATATTCTTTAAAATTATTAATTGATGAAATAAATGGATTTTTTAAGAATAAATATAATTTAATATATCTTCCAATTGATAAGATTAATTGTTGTAATTTAGGTTTTGGATTTATAAATTTTACAAATTTTTTCCATATTTTAGGTTTTTATTTTCATTTTTTTGGAAAAAAATGGAAAAAATTTAATTCAGATAAAAAATGTGAATTAGCTTATGCAAAAATACAAGGAAAAGAAGATCTATTACAATATATAAAACAAAGTGAAAATTATAATAATGAAAAAAAAATTCCTATTTATTATTTAAATGAAGATATTATTTCTGAGGAACAAATTCTTTTACCTTTACAATATATTCATTCTTTTCTTAGTTTTTATCCCTATGCATCATATCATTTAATAGATAATCAATATTTTGTTATTGATTCATTTTATAATTTTTAAAATTGTTAATCATATAAATATATATTATATTTTCAGTAAAATTGAGTTTAAAACCTTTTGTGATTTTATAAATATTATTTTAAAAATTTGATAATATTTAATTTTGTAAAATTAGTTATAATTGTGAAGAAAAAAAAAAATATATATAAAGATTTATAATATTATTTTAAATTAAATTCATAAGTTAATTGCTAAAATAATAAGAAAAGTTAGTTTAAAAAGTAAAAAAATAATTATATATTATTTTGAATATCAATTGGGAAGAAAATTTATGTTTTTATAAAAAAATATTAATAATTTTTAAAATTAAATAAATTAAAAAAACATCTTATTATTAAACTTAAACTGAAATTTTGGAAATAAAAAAAATTTGTATTTATTTAAAAAAGTTAAAAAGAAATTTATTTTCCACTTTCTCCAGTTTGACTTTTGATTTCTTCACTTCTTTTTTTTATTTTATCTAATTTCTTTCTAATATCTTCATTAGTTTGAATTATATCTTGTTTTTTTTTCTCAAAATCTGCTTTTTTTTGTTCTATTTCTTTAACAAAGATTTCAAATTCTTTTTGTTCTTTTTTAAATTGTTCCATATCATCAGAATTAGCTTGATCCATTTTTTTTATATTCAATTAAAACTCTAATAAATTTATATGAATTAAATAATATTGATTTTTAAAAAAAAATAATTTATATATGAAAATATTTCAAAAAAAAAAAAAAAATTAAATCATTGAAAGAATAACTTTATTTAATTTAAATATTCTAAAATTGAATGTCTAAATAATTTTCCATTAAATTATTTTTTGATTATATTTTTTATTTAAATAGATTAATAAAAGCTTGAGCATCTTTATGGAATTCTTTAATTTTTGTATTCTCATTTGATTCTTTTTTTTTCTCAATAATTTTATCAATTTTTTCCCCTCTATTATCATTATAGAATTTTTCAAATAGAGAAGAATAATATTCAAACTTTTTTTGTTTGTAATTAAACTCCTTCATTGAAGCAGAATCACTTAATTCCATTTAAAAAAATTATTTTAAAAAAAAAATATACAACATACTTAAAAAAAATTAAAAAAAAAACAAAAACAAAAATTAAAAAAAAAGAAAAAGAAAAAAAAAAAATAAAAAAATGGGAGCAGGAAATTCAAACATAGAAAAAATAAATGAAGATGTATTAAATCCTCCAATAATAGATCAAATAGAAAATACAAGAATAAAAACAAAATTATTTCCAGAAGGAGAAATATATTATTTAAGAAATCATGATCAAATAAAAGAAAATGCAGTTCCAACAGCAAATGCAAAAGGATTATTATCATATGATAATATTATAGTTTTATTAACAGTTGCATATGAATTTAAAAAACCAAATTTAGGAGAAGAATTTATAGGAAGTTGTGATATTTTTATATAGAATATAATATAGAAAAAATAAGTAGATTTATTCATTTCTATAAAATAGAATTTTTTTAAAAATGAAAAAAAAATATTATAAATAACTTTAAAAGAATACCTGAAAAACTTCTAATTTCGGGAATTTCTTTTTAAGATAATCATTAGAATTATTATTAACATTAGTACAAGCAACAATATCAATAGCATTTAAATGATTAACAATTCCTTCATTTTTACTTAAAATATTAATACTTTCATCAGTAATTCCCAAAATTCCATGAACAGAAAATAATTCTAATTCAGAATTATTATTATTTTCAAATAAAAATTTAATAGATTTATCAGTAACCATATTACACCAAGAAATATTTAAACTTTTTAATTTTTTTAAATGTGAAGAAGCACTTTCAAATAATTCATCATTTAAATATTCATTACCACAAAAATCAAGAAATTCTAAATCATAACCATTTAAATATTTTAAAAAAGTACATTTTAATTCTGGAAGAGCATATAAATTTAAATGTTTTAATTTTATATTATTTTTTGCTAATTCTATTAAAAATTCATCAGTAACAAGAATACATCTTGTTAAATCTAAAAATTCTAAATTAGGTAAATATTTTGTTAAAAGCATTAAAGATTCATTTCCTATATGTCTACAACCAGATAAATTTAAATAAGTTAATTTAGAACAATTTTTTATTATTGGTGATAAACCTTTATCTGTAATATTTTGAAGAACATATAATTCTAAATGATTTAAATTTAAACAATTCTCTGATATATATATTAATCCTGAATCAGATATATTTTGACAATAATTTAAATTAATATATGTTAAATTATTTGTAAATTTAAATATATGTGTATCATTTACAGGTCTAAATTCTAAGATTATTTTTGTTAAAAATTTATGTTTTGATAATATTGAATATATTATATTATTTTCATTATTATATTTTGTATTTCTTAAATCTAAACAATTAAATAAATCTAAATCTTTAAAATTTTGCATAATTTTTTTAGAAGTATATTTAAATTGATATAAAGTTAAATAATCAATAAAACAAATTAATTTTTCAAAAGAAGAAAGAGTTAATTTTTCCATATTAAATAAATAAAAAAAAATAATAAAAAATTAAATGGGAAATGCCTTAGATTGTCAGAAAATAGAATGTGAACAAGAAACAATTCAAAATATATTATCATCAATGAATATAAATGAAATACCATGTAAAAATGCATATGAAGAATATATGAAATGTATAAATAGTCAAACAAAATTAACAGTAGATGAAAATAAATATTTAAATTTTACAAATGCATTAATAGGTCATAAAACTTATAGAGATGCTCAAAAACAATTTTTTATAAATTTACCAAATTATAAATGTAAAATCATTGGTCCAATTTGTGTTTTATTAGCTCAAGGTTCAAAAGATGAAAAATCTAAATTAATATGTGAACATTATAATAAATATTATTCTCCTGAAATTAAAGAATATATTTCTGATATTTCTAAAGTTCAAAGTCAATATTGTATTGAATTATTTAAAAATAATTTAGGTAAAGATGCTGAAGATATTTTTACTGAAGCTTATACAAATCAAAGAATTTCAAAATTATGTGATTTTATTTTAAAAAGTTATTTTCAAGTTAAAACTAAATATTTATCTAAAAATAATTTTCAAACTGATACTGGAAATGATGAATTAATTGCAAGTGAATTTTTTGATTTAAGTATAGGACAATTAGATGGAGAATATATTAGAAATTGGTTATATGATGAATATTTAAGAAATAAAGAATTTAATTGTGCTGGTGATTAAAATATTTTTTTATTTAAAAAAAAATAATTTTTTTTCAAAAAACTATTATATGATTTTATATTATTATAAAAATATTAGTTTTTTTAATTGTTTATTTATTTTATTCACATATTTTATAACTATTATTTTATAACGTTTTTCTTTATTTTTTATTCTTAAATAACCACAACTTCTATTTGGAATTTGGATTAAGTTATCAGAAATATCATATTAAATTTTATTTTTTAATTTAAAACAAAACTCTTTTTATTTTCTTTTTTTCTTTTAAAGTTCATAATCTAACAAAATACAATTTTAAAAAAAAAAAAATTAAATTATTACAAAATTTATTTTATTCAATATAATTAATATAATTACTATTATAAATTTCTAATATTTAAAAATATATTTATTACTTTTTATAGTCTTAAATACCTTCATTGCTATTATCTAATTTTGGATTTGGATTTATAAATAATTATTCTACTGAAATTTATCTTTTCCCTTGTTAAACAAATTAATTGAAATATATATTAATTTTTATTTTTAGGAAAAAAGAAATAAATTTCAATAATAATAATTCATTAATTATATTCCATTTATAATACTATGTTATGGATAAATTTTTATAAATATTTTTTTATGATTTCAATAAATTTATATCTCATAAAATAATATTTTCAATTAAAAAATTTGAATGTAATATTATTAATTTTCTTCAATTTTATTTGATTTTACAGAAATGACTTCTGGATTTGGATTATATTTTAATTTTAGATTATTTTGTTTTTCAATATAATTATATAAAATATTCCCTTTTGATTTTGGAGTAATATTTCTTAATATTTTTTGATTTATTTTTGAAAGTCTTTTCTGAGAAATTATATTTTGAGTATTTGTGTTATTAATTCCAATGTAATCAAAACTTAATAAATTATTTTTTTTAAATTTAGAAGAAATTTTAATTTTTTTTTCTTTTTTATCTTTTAAAATTTGTTTTCTATTTTTACGATAAAATCTTGGAGTTAAAAACTTCTTAATTGATTTTTTTATTTTTATAACATTAGTATTATGAGGAATACTTTCTTGATAAGTCATAATAGAATTATTAAGTAAATTTGATGTTTTATCACTTTCAACATCTGAATTATTTTGTGACTTTAAAAGATAATTTCCATTATGTATTTCAATTAGATATTTAGCAATTTTTTCTTGTAAAAAAGTAATTTTTTTTAATTTTGTAGTGAGAAAAGATTGATTTTCTTCTATAATTTTAAAATCATTTTCTACATTATCTATTTTATCTACATAATTTGTAATATCAATTAAATTATAAAATAATTTATTTTCCATTGTTTGAACAATATCATCAATTGGCATTGAATAAATTCTACTAACATGTAATTCATTTTTAAATAATTTAGATTCTGTTCTTAATTTTAATAATAAATATATTTTTTCTTTTAAATTAGATTTACCATTTTTTTTATTTTTACTTTTAATATTTCTAACAATAAATAAGAAAGTTTGAATTAAATTTGCTGCTTTATTTAATTTATTATCAGGATTAAATATTTTTTGTAATTTTAAATATGCTTTTTTTTCATTAGGTGTAAATTCTGTTTTTTCACTTATTGTAGCAATAATAAAACCTAAACAAAATAAACCAAAAAAAGAAATAATAAATAATAAAGTTCTACCAAATAAAGTTCTTGGATATTCATCACCATAACTTACACTTGTTATTGTTACTAAAGTTAACCAAAATGTATTTAAATAATTTCTAAGATCATTTAATCCCTTTTTACCAAATAATATTGTTTTTTTATTAAATGAAAAACTTTCAAAATCTTTTATTATTATACTACTTATTAAACAAACTGAAATTAATAAGGTAATTATTACTCTTAATCTTTTATCATTTAATTCACATTTTATTATAAATGTTATACCTGACTCTACTTTAAATGTTTCACAAATTGTTTTACTAATTCTGGAACTATATTTACTTAAAGCTCTAATTAGTCTTAATATATTATATAATTTTATTATATGAAAAAGAAGTAAAATACTATTTAAACTAAAAGCATATATATTATCAAATGATATACCACTGAAAACAATATTTAAATATGGAGGATATATTAATAAACTAATTGTACATTCTATCATTAAACATAAAAACATTTTTGAACATATTAAAGATTGATTATCTGGAATTCTTTCGTCTTTTTTTCTTAAAAACAAATTATATTTATATTTTTTTATTAAAACAATAATTGAGAATATTGAAATAATTATATTTATTAATCTCAGAAGATTCTCGTTTTTAGTTATTTTTCTGTTTTTTAATTGTTTTAAAATTTCCAAAGTCATTCTTCCATCATTTTTTTTTATTTTTTGATCTAAATATTTTAATGAATTTTTAGTTTCAATTTGATTATCTATCAAAATTACTATAAATGACAAAATTGATAAAAGAGATAATATAATATCACAATATTTAATTTTTAAAAGTGTTTTTCCATAATTAGAAATATTATCATTTAAATTTTTTAGAGACTTGAAAAAAATAAAAGGGTCTTTTTTATTAATTGACATTAAAGATGATTTTCTTTTTTTTTTAAAAGAAATATTATTTATATAAAAATCTATATTTTTAGTTTTCTCAGTTAAATAACTATATTTTTTATCTTTTATATCAATATAAATAATATTGTTATTATCATTTTCTTCCAATTCATTTTTCTCATTTAAAAAATTATTTAATTTATTATGTGTTAATGTTCTAGTACAATTATTTTCTTTAATCTCTGATATTTTATCTAAATAATCGTTTTTACTATATATATTAGTATTTATTTTTTCATTTAATTTTTTAATACTTGAATCAAACAATTCATCCTTAGATGTATTTACATCAAATTGTGAATCAATATTTTTAAGCATTTGTTTTTATTTTTAAATTATTACATAATAAATAATAATTAAAAAAAAATAATAAAAATCTTTCATTATGATTAATTTTATAATCAATTATTGATAAAAATGATAATTTAGATAATATTTTTTCAATAACAAATGTTTCATCATTTATCTTATTTTTATTTTCAATTAAAAAAAAATTTAAGAAAAATAATTTTATTTTTAATTATATAATTGCTTCTCATAATTATTTACAATAAATTGTTTTATTAATTTTCTACATAAACATTAAACAATATTTTCAAGTTTTGAGTTTTATTTTTTATCTTTATAACAATAACAATTTTTATCAAAATATTAATAAATTTAAATAAATTTAAAAAGAAATAAGGAAACAAAATTATTATTAAAAAATTTAAAAACAAAAAAAAAAGAAAAAAAAAGATAAAAATAAAAATGATAAAAAAGAATTAAAAAAAAAATCATTAAAAAAAAAAAAAAGAATAAATATAATTAAACTATTCAAAATTTGAAAAATATGTTAAACTAAGAAAAAAATCAAATATATAAAATTTAAAAAAATTAAATAAAAAATAGAAAAAAGAAAAAGAATTATAAAAAAATTGAAATAAAATATATGAATATAGAAAAAAATAAAAAAATAGAGATAAAAATAAACAATACAAGAAAAAAACATAAGAAAGAATTATTTTTAAAGAATTAAGTCACTAATAAAAAATTAAAAAAAAAATTGAAAAAAAAATCTTCATTTATTTAAAAAAGAAATATGAAATAAAAAAAAAAGGAAGATTAATAGATAAAATATCATTCAATCAGTTAACAAAAATCAAATAAAAATAAAAAAATTTCTTAGTAGGATTGTAAGAAAAGAAATATAGATTTTAAAAAAATTTCCTTATTTCTTTCTTCTAAATAATAAATATTATACATTAAAAATTTAAACAAAACATTTTTAATATAATTCCTTTATATATCTCTTATTATATTAATACATCATTTGTAATATAATAAACAATTTCAAAATTTGATTGTCTCTAATTTATCATTTTTTTGTAAACATAAAAATTAAAACTTCTTAAATATGTTTATTTTAATTATTATCATATGATGTTTTCTATTCTGTTTTTCTTTAAAATTATTATTTATTTTATTTTAATTTATTTTGGGAATAATTATTTTCTCAACTTGAATAATCATCTTTATTTTATTTTTTTTATTTTTATTTATTTTATTTATTTATTCTATTTTATTTTAATATATTTTTAATTATTTTTTTCCATTAAATAATTATTCTTAAAAAAAATAATGGTAGAAGTAAAAGAAGTTCCTTTAGAAAAATTATCAATAGAACAATTAAATTATTTAGGAAATAAAATAAAAGAGGAAATATCTAATTATAATTCATATTATTCCTCATATAAAATAGCATTAAATAAATATTATGATAATAAAGATTATATAAAAGATTTAAGAAATTATCAAGATAAAGATATTTTAATACCAATGACAAGTAGTTTATATATTCCTGGAAAATGTGTTGATGTTAAAAAATTAACAATTGAAATTGGAGCAAATTTTTTTGTTGAAACTACGATTGATAAAGCTGATAAATTTTGTGATAGAAAAATTGAAACTCTTAAAAAAAATATGGATCAAATTGATTGGTTAATTCAAAATAAAAATGTTCAATTAAATGCTGTTAATCAACAACTGATTGAGAAACAATTGAATCAAAAATAATATTTCTTTTTTTATAAAAAAATATTATTTTTTTTTTAAATTAAATTATTTATTTATATTAAATTTAAAAGAATTATTTTTTTTAATAAAATATAAGAAAAAATAAATAAAAAAATGAAAATAAAAAAGATTCAAATAAATAAAGGATTAAAAAAACATAAAAAAATCAATTCTCAAATAATATTGTCTACATCAACTTCATCATTAAAAAAAAATTTTATAACTGAAGTAAATTCTCCAATAAAAAATAAAAGTTCTCAAAAAATTTCAATAAATAATATCAATGTAAACACAAATAATTTAAATTTAAATACTTCTTCATGGAATATTGATTTATATAAAAGAATAAATACAATGACTAATTCTCCAAGAAAAAATAATTCTAATAATAATAGTAATAATTCAAGTATAATTTTTGATAAAAATGTAGTTAATGATTTAAGAAATCAATTTTTTGAAATTACTAAGAAAAAAAAACCAAATATAAATGAATATAATAATAATAGTTTTTTAAATTTAGAAAAAACTCAAAAAAATCTTCAATTGAACTTTATTCAAAATATAAATAAAGAAAAAAAATCTAAATCAAAAATGGGTAAAAAAAGTTTAAATTTATTTGATAATTTAAAAAATAATTTTTTGAATCAAAACGTAAATAAAAATAATATAATAAAGAAAGAACTAAATGAAAAAAGTAGAGAAAGTAAAAATAAAAATTTTAGTAATAAAACTCAATATTGTGAAACAGAAAATATTTCAAGTATTGATTTAAATTCTATAAATAAAATAAGAACATATGATAATACAAGAAATATAAGAATTGAAACAATTCCTAATACAAATTATACTAATGAAAGTTTTCAAATAAAGGAAATATTTAATAAATATAATAATGAAATAAATGAAAATAAAAAATTAAAAAAAGAAATTTTTGAATTAAGAAAATGGATTAATGTTCTTAAAGGAGTAATTTTAGTTCAAAATGAAATGTTTAATAATAAAATTAAACAAAATCATTTATTTCATAGTCAAAGAGAAAAAGTATTAATTAAAGAAAATAATAAATTAAAAAAAATTATTATTGATTCTTTTGAGGCAATTAAAATTTTTGATAAAATATCTTATGAATATGATAATAAATTAAATAGAACTTATTCACAATTATTAACGGAAAATAATTATTTAAGAAAAGTTTTTCTTAATAATTCAAATCAAGAAAGTGAAAATAAAAATAAAATTAAGAAAAGAAATAACTTTGTTAAATATAATTATCATTTAAATAGAAATTATTCAAAAATTAAACTTAGTCAAAATAATGAAGAAAAAGAAATAGGAAAAGTAAATTATGTTAATACTATTACTCATTTTGGAAATAGTAATATTTATTTAAATCAAACTATGAAAAAAGAATTGTTAAATAATATCAAAAATCAAAAAATAGTTCAAAATGACTCAAAAAATTTCAATTTAAGTTCAAATAAAAATATTCCTTCTGGAAATAGACTTATAAATCATATTTCCAAAATAAAATATAAAAAATAATATTTTATATAATTTAAAACATTTATTTTAATTATGATATGAATAGAAAGTGAATTATTTCCATTAAATTTGAAATTATTTTTAAATAGAATCTATTTTTTCAATTAGAATTGCAAAACAATATCTAAGATAAAAAGATTATATATATATTTTATTATAGAAATATAAAATAAATATTTGAATTCTTTTTTTTTACTTGAAAAGAATGTTTTAATAAATAAATTTTAATCAAAATTTCTATTATAAATATATAATGAAATTTAAAATATTTTTTATATTTTTTTTCAATAAATATAAATTAAAAACTATTTTTTTTGTAAATATTTAATGTCTTTAAATAAAGAATTAAATGAACTAGAAAATAATCCAACAAGAAGAAAAATAAATAATAGATTTAAATTTAAAACAAAAAGCCAAAATATTATTCAGTTTTCAAACATTAATTCAAGAGAAAATTCTTTAGAAAATGAAAAAAATTTATTATTAACAAGAATTAAAAAAGAAAAAAAATTAAAAAATTTTTTTCACTCAACAATAAAATTTAATTCCTCATTAAATTTAACAAATTTAACATTGAAAAAAAATAAAAACTCAATATCAGTTGAAGATAGAAAAAATTTAAAAAGATTGAATAAAGAAAATTTAATTGAATTAAATAGTACAAGTTCTTTTTTAACTCTAAAAAATATTCCAAATCTGAAAAATAATCTTCAAAATTCTCTTGAAAATTATATAGGAAAGTTAAATAAAAAAATTGAAGAATATGAAAAAAATAAAGGATTTGATTTATTTAATAATAAATATTCAAAAGGAATGATGAAGAAGAATTTTTCAGGTTTATTTAATTTAAAAAATGGAAATAAATTAAAAACAAATAAATCAACAACATTTCTTTTTAAAAAATCAAAACCTCAAGAAAATATATTAAGAAGATTTCTTTCAATAAAAGAAAAAAATAGTTCTTTAAAACAAGCAATTAAATCACAAAATATTAAATGGTTATGGTTACATAAATCTTTTATAATTGAACAATTAATTTTTTATTTTCAAGATTATAGATGGTTTATAGATAAAAATAAATCTATTAATAAACAAACTTTAGAAGAATTTATGATTATTACAAATATGAAAAAAGATAAAATTTTTATTGATAATATTTTTTTATTATTTGATTATGAAAATGAAGGTTTTATTGATTTTAAAAAAGCTTTATTTTCTTTAATTATTTCTTCAAATTCAAATTATGAACAAAAAATTAGATTATTTTTAAATCTTATTAAAAATAATTCAACAATTAATATTAAAGAATTGAATAATTTATTTATTTATACAATTCCTTATAATGAAAGAAAATTAATTATAAATTTAATAAAAGAACATTTAAATTTAAAAGAAGGAAATAATTTAATTGAAGATTCTTTAATTTTTAATTTTTTATCTTCTAATGAAAAAGTATATAATATATTTAAAAAATATTTTATTAATTTTGATAAAATTACAAATGAGATTGATAATGAAATAAATAATGCTTTTATGGGATTAATGAAAAATTCAAGATTTTCTCTTTTTGGAAAAGATACTAATACATTTGTTTTAAATGATATTAAAAAACTTGATAAAATTATTAATTCAATGCAAAGAAATATAGACTTTAAAGAAAAATTTTATCAATTACTTCCTTCTAATAAATAATTTTTAATAAATATTTATTTTTATAAATATTATTCCAAATATTAAAAAAGTTTATTTATATCTTTTCACTTTTAGATTAAAATTTAGAGATATTTTTTAAGTAAAATTTGTTTAAGATGTATTGTTAAAAAATAAAATAAAAAAAATAACAATCCAACCAAAAATGTTTGAAGAACAATTAAAAACTATTTTATAAAATTAAAAGAAGATATTTTAATTTACTAAATAATTTAAGAGAAAGAAAAAAGTTTGAAATTAATGGAAAAAAGAATATTATACTTGTTTTCCTTCAACAAAAAAATGATTGAAATTTCAAAATATTTTTTTCTCCAAAAAAAGTTAACAAAAAAATTCAAACAATTTTTAATCAATTTTTATCTTTAAATGAAAAAAGTTGCTCAAAAAAAATAGAAAACAAATTTTTTAAGGAACTTAATTTTAATAAAAAAAATGATAAGTAAATAAACAAAATGTTTGAAACATTTTAGTAATTTCCAAAAGTATTTTTATAAGAAACATCTATATTAATTCACATATTAAATAATGTTACACAATTTCTAACTTAAAAAATAAAATAAAAATTATTGTTAATACTTTTTTAATAAATAGTATAAATATTCCAACATTTATAATTAAAAAATATTAAATAAATATTTAATAAATAAATAATAAAATATATAAGGAAAATTAAAGTAATTTTTTGTCCTTTAAATTTTATTTGATAAAAAACCTGATCTATAACTTTGAGGATTTTTAATGATTTTAATTTTATAATTTTTATCTAAATTTTTTTCTTCTTTAAAAAGATTTTTTTTAATTTTTTTTACATTTTCATCTGAATTATAACTTATTAAACTTTTTTCAGAATATTTATATTTATAAAGAGTCTTTTTATATCTAGGATAAATTAATTCAGATTTTAATTTTAAATTTAATTTATGAAAATTTTTATTATTCTTTTCAGAAGAAGTTTTCTTAATATTTGTTAAAAATTTTTGTGACTGATTATAAGGTAAAGAATTATTAATTTCTTTTTCAGTTAAAAAATTATTTTTACTTTTACAATGAAAATTATTTAATATATTTGTATTTAAAGGAATAGTTCTTTTCATTAAATATGAAACATTGTTATCATCATTATTAATTAATGATTTATAAGTTTTAGAAATTTTTGTATCAATACTTAAATTTTTTGGACTTTCATTTGCTATTGCATTATGATAATCTGTTGTAAAATATTTTGAAAATTCATTTAATTTATATGAAGAATTTAATGAATATAGTCTTTTTGTTTCAGAATTATTTTTATTATCTACTGAATTATTTGTTATTATTATTTTTTTCAAAATGAAAAGTAAATTTTTTTTTAATGTTTTATTACTTTTTTTTATTTCTTTTATTTCATTTTTAAGGCTTATTGTTAATGATATTAATTTATTTATTACATAATCTTTAATTTCATTTTGAATTTTTTTATAAATTGATTTATAGTTTTTAATCTCTGAGTTTATTTTTTTTTTATCCATTTATTTATATTCATTTAAATAATTAAAACTGAAATTATCAAACAAAAATTTAAATTTTAAAAAAATAAATGATTTATAATGAAGAAGAAGAAAAAGATTTTAAAACAGAAAAATTAAACAAAGAAATTGAATTAAAGAATCATAATTATAAAACTTTAGATATTAATCATCAAATTGATGATATAAATTTTAATATCACTCCAGATTATCAAAAAAAAAAGATGAGATTAAATAATTCATATAAAATAAGTTCAACTCAACATTTAAATAATATTAAACCAAAATTATCTAAATCAAAATCATCTTTACCAATAAACAAAAAATATGAAAGTTATAATATTCAAAAATTAAAATATGATTTAACAAAAGATTATAATCAATTGCATATAAATAAAAAAGAAAATTTTATGATAAGAATGAAATTTGATATTTATAAAAGACAAATTAGAGAAGATAGAATAAATAAATTAATTGAACAAAATAAAATTAAAACAGACGAAGAAGAGAGAATTAAAGTTTTTAATAGATTAATTGAAGATGCTAATAGAAGATTTCAAGCTTATGAAAATTTAGAAATTTTAAAAAATAAATTAAAAGATGAAGATGATAATACAAATATTAAAAAATATAATGAAAAAGAATGGAATGAAATTTATAATAATAGATTTATGAATTTTGAAAAAAATATTAATAATAAAAGAGAAATTTTAAAAGCAAAAAAAAAACAATTAGAAAAAAAATTAGAAGATTATGAAATTAAAATGTGTAAAATTAAAAAAGGTTCAAAAAAACAAATTGAGGAAATTTCAAGAAGATTATATGAAGATTCAATTAAAAGAAAAATAAAATTAGAAGAAAAAAATTCAAAGTTTAATATTTATGAAAATGACTCTTCAAAATATAAAAAATCAATTAATTCTCCTATTTATATTTTTTCTGATAATGATAATGAAAATATGAATAATCAAAAAATTAAAAAAAAAAAAAATCAGTCTGTCTCCGAATTTAATAATTTAAGATTTGATATTTTTAATAAATATAATCAAAAAATTTATAATGAAAATAATGATTCAACAATTAATAATGATAAAAATAATAATGATTTCAATAATTATAATCACTTAAATATAAATGATAAAAATAATCAAATAATTAATATTGAGAAAGAAAAGAAAAAAGAAACAACACAAATTCCAAAAAGAATAGGAATTACAAAAGATTCATTAAAAAAAACAAATAGTTTCAATAATATAAATACAAAATCCAAAAAGTAAATAAATTGAAAAAAAACTTTTTTCAATACAAAACAAATATAAATAATAAATATAAATATAAAACAATAAAAAAAAAAAAAATAAATAATAATTAAAACCTTAAAAACAATAAAAACTTTAAAAAAAAAAAAAAGAAACCAAATAAAAAAAAAAAAAACAATCAAAAAAACAATAAAATATATATTTAAATAAATAAAAAAAAAACATTTAAATTTTAATTCCATGTAAAATAAAATCTTTAAAAATCATTTCAACTTCTAAATTAACTTGTCCAGTAGAAATAGAATTAACTCCGAATTTTTCAGTAACAGAATAAATAGCATTTTTATGTTCAAATTCTGCATTATTTCTAAGAAAAATTTCTCCAGGACCAGATTTAACATTTTCAGAAGGTCTCCAACAAGAAATACACATTTTAGAAAAACCTTTTTTAACAGGAAAATAACCAACTCCATATCCTAATAAACAATTTCTAGAATCAATTTCATTACTCCAAACTTCTAATAAAATTTTTGGCCAACCTTGAATACTTCTACATGATAAATTTATATTTAAAGGTTGATCAAAATGAACTACATTTACATTTTCTTGTCCTGATGATAAACATTGAAATGTTTCTCCTTCTAAATCTCCATCTATTAATTGGAAATTTGAACCTATTATTATTTTGTATTTTATATATAATTCATCACTGTCAAATCCATTTGCGTTTAATATTCTTCCTATTATATATATTTGAGGTGTTGCAAAAGCATTTAACATTTTTTTTTTTTAAGTTTAAAAATTTGTTTTTTTTTATTTTTTTTTCTTTATTTTTTTATTCAATTTTTTTATTTTTATTTTTATTGGATTTTTTTATTTAAAAACAATTTTTCAATTTTAACTCAATAAACTTATTTTTTCTTATATAAATTCCTTTTATATTTAATTAGAAATGGTAAAAAAATCATTTAATATTTAAGAAATAAAGAATATTTAATAAATATTTTCTCTCTCATTTTATTATTTTTTTATTTAAATTTATTTAAATATGTTTAAATGTAATTTATTAAAATTATTATTTTTTTAATTCAAAAAAATTAATTATTATTTTTTTTAAATTTGTTTAAATTTTGACAAAGAAGAATAGAATTTTGAAATTGGGGATTGGGGATTGGGGATTGGGG
>JAJJKW010001989.1:0-18500 GCA_023805745.1 Isotricha sp. YL-2021b | reverse complement strand
TTATTTTAAATTCCTTTGATATTGTTAATAAAGATTTCTTTTATATGGAACCTATGCTTATTCCTATTGTTCCTATTACTGATCAAAAAGCTCTTCAATTAGATATATAAACTTATAATTTTTTATTTTGATAGTAAAATTATTAATTAAATAAAAATTTTTGTGATTTATATTTTAATTTTATATAATTATATTTATATTTATTTTAAATTATTTATTGCTTCATTTATTAATTTTTCCCAAACATATGCTGAATTATCATTTACTTTAAATTTAAAATTTCTATTTGGAGTTTTTATAAAAAAACTAGACATATCTATATGTTCTGCTTTACATTCTTTATTTAACACAATAGTTCCTTTTATTTCATTAGTCTTTGGATCAAGATAATTTATTTTTGGAGTTGAATATAATATTACTTTTCTTGTGTTGTAATGAAACCAAGGAGATTTTTTTTCTAAAATCCCTTCTTTAATGACTTCAATTTTTTCATTTTTTTCTTCATTATTTATCATATTTTCATTTTTATTTTTATTTTTATTTAAATAAGATAAATTAAATTCATCCATAAAAGGTGGTTTTTCATTAATAATATTATTAAAATTAATATCTTGAAAAAAGGGATGTTTCTTTAAATTATTTATATCATATTCATTTCCTAAATTTCCAGCACCTAATCTCAAATTATCTTCTTTAACTAAGATTTTTTTAATAAGGTCTTTTGCTTCATTAGGGACCTGAATTTTATCATCAAAAAAAATTTCATTTTTTTCAATATTTTTGAAAATTAAATATTGATTAATATTATAAAAAGGAGTTTTACCATAATACATTTTATAAATTATACAACCTAAAGCCCAAATATCACTTCCGAAAGAAGGAGGTTTATCAATTAAAATTTCAGGAGAAACATATTCTGCTGTTCCTACAAAAGACATTGTTCTTTTTTTATTTATTTCTTCTTCATCATCAGATTCATTATTATTATTATCTATATTATTTATATTTTGTTTTTCTTTAATAAATATCATTTTTTCTTTATCAAATATTTGACCTAATTTTTTTACTGTTGCAAAATCTATTAATTTTAAATGATAATTATCATCTAACATTATATTTTCTGGTTTTAAATCTCTATGAATTATATTTTTTGATTGTAAATATTCTAATATATTTACTATTTCTGATATATAAAATCTTATTGTTTTATCTTTTAAAGGATAATTTATTTTTAGAAAATCAGAAAAATCCCCTTTTGATAAATATTCAAGAATTAAATAAATTTTTGCATTTGCTAAAAAAGAACCTTCATTTTTTACTATATTTGGATGATTTAATTCAAATAAAATTTCATTTTCTAAATAAACATGATGTAATTTTTTGAATTTTTTCATTGTATTGATTTCCATTACTTTAATTGCATAATTTTTATTTAATAAATCATTTTTCATTTTTACTTTTAAAACTGTTCCATAAGAACCTTTTCCTGATATTTCAATAAATTCAAAATCTTCTTTTTTAAAATCTTTCCTACTTTTTAATTTTGGAAGAGAAAAATCGGAGTTATAAGAATTATAATTTACATTATTATTCTCCATAATTTCTATTTTTAAAAAAATATTATTTATTAATTATATAATAAATTTAAAATATTTGTCAGTTTAATTAAAAAATTAATCTTTTTTTAAATATTTATTAAAAGGGTTTTGAGACACATTTTCTTCTTTATATTTATTTTTTAAATCATCTAAATTATCTTCATTATCATATAACATTTCATTATAAGCATTATAAGTAACATTATAATTTTTTTCTTCAGAATCACTTCTTTTTCTTTTTTTCTGAATTAAATCACCTAAATATTCTTCTTGACTTGGGAGATTAAAATCATTTATTTTACTTTTTTTTTCTTTTTTTTTCCTTTCAATTTTAGAATAATTATTTATATCAAAATGTTCATTTCCAATATTTTTAATTATTTCTTTAAAAAGAGTTTTTTCTCCATTTTCTTTATTTTTATTTTCATCTTTTTTTACTTTATTTTCCCCATTTAAAAATTTTTCATATTGTTCTAATTTAACTTTCATATCTTCATCAATAGGAACATTTGAATTTAAAGGTTTTTGAAGTTCTTCTAATTCTTTTTGTTGATATAATTTTTTTTCTTCAACAGATTTTTTAAACTTTATTTCTTGTTGTTTTTGAAATGAATCAATAAATTTTGCAATTGAATGTTTATTTAAATTATCTTTTGAAAGAGAATTAAATTGTTCTTCTTTAAAATTATCTCTTTTTTCATTTTTCCCTATTTTTAAATTTATTGGAGAAACAAATTCTAAAAGATCTTCTTCTTGTTTAATCTTTTTATCCAAATTTTCTATTTGTTCTTCAATTGATATTTCATTGTTATTATTTAAATTTTCAAAAAATTCATCTAATGAATCTTTTTTAATATTTAATTTTTTATTTTTTTCATTTTCTGTTTTTTTATCTAATAGTTTTTGTTTTTCTTTTAAAAGTTTTTCTATTCTTAATTTTACTGTATCATAATCATCTATTTCAATATTAGAATTTTTTTCTTTATTTTCTGTTTCATCAAAAAATTCTTCATTTTCATTAAAATAATTATATTTATTTTTATCAAATTTTCTATTTTTTTCTTCAGAAATTTTTATTGTTTCTTTTAAATTATTTTCCAGTTTTACTATTTTATCTTTTATTTCCATTATTTTTTTTAAAAGATTTATATTTTTATTCTCTAATTTATTTTGCTCACTTTTATTATAAGGATTTTCTTCTTTTTGATATTTAATATTTTTTCTTTGTTTAATTAATCTTTCTAATTGTTCATTCAAATTATCAATTTTTTGAATAATATTTTTTTGGTTTTCATTTAAATTTTTTCTATTTTTAATTTCTAAAAATTCATTTTTTTCAATTTCAACAGAATTATCTTCTTTTTTTTGATATTCTATAATTTCTTCATCATAATCATCAATTCCCCAATTTGATTCATTATTAAAAATAATTTTTTCATCACTTTTTTTTTTATTTAATAAATTTCTAATTTCATCATTAATATGAAATTTATAATTATTCTCTTCTTCATTATCACTAATATCATTTTCTCTATTTAAAATAAACATTTTTTTACTATTTCCAAGTTTAAAAATATCACCAGATTTAATTTTATAATATTTCATTGGTGAAATTTTTACTCCATTAATAAAGGTTCCATAAACAGAATTTAAATCATAAATAAATAAATCATCATTATTTTTATATTGTAAAACACAATGTGTTCTTGAAATTGTAGGATTTGTTAAAGTAATATCACATAAATTTTGATTTCTTCCAATTATAAAATAAGATTTAACTGAAAGAGAAAAAGATTTAATTGTAATTCCTTCTTTCCAAATATCAATACTATAAAAATTATTTATTTTATTTGATTTATTTGCCCATGATGGTAATATATATGCTATGTTTAAATTTTTATTTGAAGAATCTTTTATATCTATTAAAACTTCTTCTTCCATTTATTTACATTTATTTTTTAAGTTTAAAAAAATATACTAATTTTATTTATATAAAATTTATTTTTTTATTGTTCTATATTTATAACTTGGTATTTTGCTAATTTTTTTTTGTAATCTTGAGATAATTTTAATTTTTGTTTTATTAAATCTACTTTAATTTTTTGTTGAATAATATTTTTCTTTAAACTTTTTGGAATATAAGAATCAATATTTTCTTTTTTCTCATTTTCTGTCAACTTTTTTTTATTATAAATATAATTATCACTTTTATTACTATTTAATAATTGTATTTTTTTATTATTATCAGATAAAAAAGAAGAATTTCTTGAAATACGTTTTTTTGTTATTTTGTTATTATTTATTGAATTAACATCCTTTGATGAATCAGATAAATTTCTAGACAAATTTTTAAGAGGCTCTAATTTATTCTTAGATGTTAATTGAGTATTTAAAACATTTGCATGAATTAGTTCTTTTTGACTATTTTTATTTATATGTATATTTTGATCAGAAAAATTTGAAGATAAAATATAATTTCTAATCATTTGTTTTTTATGTTCATTAAACAATTGGATATCTTTTTTTATATGATTAATTAAACTATCTTCTAATTTATGATTATTATATTTAGTTGTTTTTATTGGCAAATTTTCAGTACTTTTATATTTTGATAAATTTTTCTCAGTTAACTCTCTCCTTACTATAAAATGATATCTTGGGAGAATTGGTAATTTATCTTTTTTATTTTTTACTTTTTTTTCTTTAATTCTTTGAAAAATTTTTTTAATTTTTATAAATTGTTTTTCTTTTAGAGGATGAGGTGGTTTTTGTTTTTGTAATTCAACTTTTAAATTATAAATTTCTTTTTCATCTGCTAAAGTTGTTAAAGTATTATTTATTGTAAATAATCTATCATATAATATATTTAGAATACTTTCAACTTTTCTTTCAAAATATATATAACATAAACCTTCATTTTTTAAAATATGTATTAAATTCATTTTTTCAATTTTATAAACTTCAATTTCAGAAGATGCAATTGCACTATAGAAATAATTATAATTGTAATAAAAAGATTCCAATCCTAAAACTTCATTGTTTTTTAAACATAAAATCTCATTTAAATTTTTTGTATTTATTTCTTCTTCCATATCAAAAATATTTGAGTTTATATTATTATTATATTTATTTTCAATAAAAGATTTATGATTTTTAAATTTTTTTTTTAAATCATTTAATAATTTTTGAATTTGAACTGGATTTTTTTTAGAATATAATTTTACTTCTCCTGATTTAATAAAATATATATATTCTAAAGGTGAATCTTCATAAAATAAAATAGAACCTTTTGTAAATTTTGTAGAAATAAAATGTTCAAAATATTTTCTTGAAAAATTTGAATAAGGGATTTTGGATAAAAAAAAGTTTGAATGTAAATAATTAATTTCTTTATCAAGAATCATTTGTTTTTCATTAAAAATATGTAAACCATATAAATTATAATTAAAATAAGCAAAAGAAGCATCTTCAATAACTTTAACAGTAGATTTTCTATAAGTAGTTCTATCTAAAGGAAAATCACCAAAAAAATCTCCTTCTTCTAAAGAATCAAAAATTTGATAATAATAAATTTGAATTTCTTTTTTAAACATTTCATCAAATAAAAATATATATTTTGCATATTTTTTAGCCGGAATAAAAGGCATATGTGAATATATTGTTTTTAAATTTTCACTTAAATATTCTTTTGTTATTTCTGTATCTTTATCTAAACCTAATGACTCTAATGATATATTACATACATTTAAAACTTCCATAAAATCAATTTCAAATTCTTCAATAATTAAATTTAAACAATATTGAAGATAAATGTAGGGAAGTAAATAAAAATCTTTTAATAAAATTGGATATATTTTAAAATTTTCTTTTAATGATAAATTAAACATATAATCTTCATTATTTTTTTTTAAATCAATTAAATAACTTAAATATTCTATTCCATTTAAAAGTTCTTTTTTATAAGTTGGTTTTAATATATTGATTTTTCCAGATAAAATTAGATAAAAATATTTAGGAACATCTCCAATTTTATATATAATTTCATCTTTTTTATGTTGTATATATTCCATTTCTAATGAACACATTGTTATTAATTTTTGAATTGCTTCTTCTAAAATATTTGCATCTTTAAAATATGAATATAATTTAGTTTTTAATAAAAAATCTCTTGCAGATATTAAATCATCAAGAGTTCTTTCTTCAGGTGAACTTTTAAAAATTTTAGAAACAATCATAGTATCATTATAATAAATACTCGTTCCTTTTGATAAAGTCCTTTTTATAATGTTTTCTTGTAAATTTTTTATTAAATTAAGTTGACTATGAGGACTTAAACTATTCTGAATTTTATTAGAACGATCAATAATTTTAAATAATTCAATATTAATTTTAGAATAATTTCTATCTAATGATTTTCCTACATGTGGTATACTTGAAACAATTGTATCCTTTGAATATATTTTTATTGTGGAAATTCTTCTACCTGTTTTAATTTTTTCTTCTTCATTAGGATTTATATCATTTGTATTTATTGTTAATTCCATTAATTTATTTATTTTATTTTAATAATATAAATGAAAATCAATAATAATATTTTTATTTCTAATTATTTCAAAATATTAAAAAAAATAACTTAGGATTATTTGTATTAATGAAAAATTAAAATGTTTTTATTAGTTATAAATAAAAAACATCAAAAAAACTCTAAATAATAACAAATAATATTTTATTTAAAAACTTCTGCAATTTGTGCTATAGTATCATCATTTAAATTACTAATAGAAATAGTATCAACTAATTTATTATTTTGCATTTCTTCAGTTAAAGTTTGAATTTCTTTTTCTTCTCCAGTATTAATTAAAAATAAAGATTCATTAAATTCAGTTTTTAAAGATTCTATTAAAGTTTTAAAAGGTTCTAAATTAGGATCTTCAGAAAGAGATAAATAACCTTTTAAATTTTCTTCATATTCTAAATAAGAATTTTTCATTTCATCATAATTTTTTTCAAAAATAGTATTTAATTTTTTTAAAGTTTCATTTAAAGGGGTTTGAAATAAATAATGTAATTTAGTACTATAATTCTTTAAAAATTGAATTAAATCTTTAGATAAATCTTGTTTTGGATGAAAATCTTTTTTATGAATTTTTTTTATTTCATCATCTAAAACTTCACTATTAGGTCTTCCTACTCTATTATTATGTTTTAAATCATTATTTTCATCTAAATTTGTTGATCTTTTTCTTGAAGGACCAAAAAAAGAACTTTTAGATAAACTTATAAAGTTATTATTTGAAGAATTAATTTTTGAAATTGAATTAAATCTTTGTCTTTTTCTTACAAATTCTTCATCTGTTTTTCTTTTATTATTTAATTGAATATCATCTTTAATAAAAATTTTATTAAATTCATTTTCTTCTTCATCGTCTTCATTTATTTTTTCAAATCTTGATTTAAATATTTTTTTACGAATATTTTTTCTAAATTGTGATTTTTGAGTATTATTAATTTTATCTAAAATATTTAAATAATTTTTAATAGAATTTTCACATTTTTCAATAATTTTCTTAACATCTGATTTATAATCATAATGTTCTAAATTATACATTGCAATTTGATTTTTTATATTAGGATGCCAAGTTTTTTTCTTTTCATTTTTATTAGATAATATTTTAGTAGTCATTTGAGCAGAAATTATTTTTTGAATAGCATTAATAAAATAACCATGTTCTTTACTATGATTAATATTACTATAATATTCTGTTCCTTGTTTATATAATAATATTAATTTTTCACATGCTTCCATTGAAGGATCTGATTGAAATTTATTTTCTGCTTCTAATATATTTTGATAAAAATTTGGTGGAAGTTGTGATACTCTTCTACTTGATTTTTTTGATTCAAGTTTTTTATTATCAATACTTTGATTTTTCATTTTTTGATATTCTTTTTTTAAATGTTTTTTTTTAATTTTTATTTTTAAAATTTAATTTATTTTTTTAATGTACATGTTTCAAAAGTTTAAATTTTTAAAAAAATGGAAGATTATTTTTTATTAGTTTTATTTTCAGGATTATATTTTAGTTTAGTTAAGACTTCTTATTTTTTTACTATTGCTTATTGCTTTTCTGGAATAAAAATTTTAAAAGATATTATTACTAGGAAAACAAAATTTAATTTTAAATTATTATTATTTTCTTATTCTTTGGCTTATCTTTTTATTCAAGATCATAATCCTTTTTATCATTTATTATTTTTTTATCTTCCTTTTCAAAATTTTTTTAAGGGCATTTTCATTTTAATATTAATAACATATATAATTAATAAAGAAAATTATTTATTTAAAAAAGAAATCTCTTTTTTAAAAAATAGTAAAAAATATCTATATTTATTAATTCTAATCTTAATATTAATAAGGATATCAATTTATTATTATGATCTTTATTTATTTATAAATTATATAAAAAAAGAAGATTTTATTCAAGAAGATGAAAAGTTTTTTATAGTTGCAAATTTATTTAACAATGAATATATTTTACCAAATTGGATATTTCAAATGAAATTATTAATAAATTACTTAGGTCCAAAAAATGTATATGTAAGCATATTTGAAAATGGAGATAGTAATGATACAACAATACCAAAATTAAAAGATTTTGAATTATATTTATATAATTTAAAAGTAATAAATAAAATAGTAACAACCCCTCAAACTTCAAAAGGAAAAAAAGAAAGAATAGAATATTTAAAAGAATTAAGAAATTTAGCATTGGATTTCATTTATGAAATACCAAATTTAAATTTTAACAAAACAAAAGTTTTATTTTTTAATGATATCATATTTAATTATCAAGATATTATAAAATTATTATCAACAAATAAAGGAGATTATGATGTAGTATGTGGAATGGATTTTTATGAAAGTTTTTACGATACATGGGTAAGTATTGATTTAAATGGAGAAGAATTAAGACATTATTATCCTTTTTTTATGAATAAAATTGCTCAAGATGAATTAATTAATAATGGAGTTATTAGAGTTTTTTCTTGTTGGAATGGATTGATTATTTTTAAGGCAAATGTATTAAAAAATAAAAATATAAAATTTAGAAATGGAATTATGAAAAGAGAATCTGAATGTACGTTATTTAATACAGATTTATATATTAATGGTTATGATAAAAAATTTATCAATACTCAAGTTATTTTTTCTTATACTTATGAATATTATTATAAAAATAAATTTATTTATCCTTGGACCAAGAATTTACTTACTTACTTTTATTATTATTTTGTTTACTTTTTTGAAAAAAAAAATTATAATATGACAAATTTAAAAGATAGAAATATTTCTATTAGTGAATCTTTCCAAGAATATTTTGATAAATATTTAATCCCACCAAAATAAAGAAATAATTATATAATATAATTTAAATAAATATAATATATTTAAAAGATAAAATAAATAAAAATAAAAAAAGTATTATATAATTATTTATCTCATTTTAAAATTAAAAATAAAAAAAAAAAATAAAATGGTAGATTCTCAGTCAAACATAAATGACAATTTATTAGTAAAAATGAAACTAGACAAGGATTTTTTAACATTTGATGCAAAGCATTATTCAAAAAAATTAATAAATCATATAACAAAAGAAGAATGGAGAAATATAGCATTTGATGCAACTCAAGTAATATTTGATGCATATTCATATTCAAAAAAACAATCAATTATAGTAGTTCCAACTTGGATGAATAATTTAGCATCAATTTCAGCTGTAATAGGAATTTTATGTTTTATTTGGATTATTATTTGTATTAAATGGTCAAGTGGCCATGAAAATTTAATATATATTGCTGCAATAATTATTACTTTTGTTGTTATTATTAATATTATTTTATTGTTTTATAATTTTTATAGAGTTCTTCAACCTCAAAAAGATATTGCTGTTTTTATTTTAAAAGAAATTGGACCTTTTGTTGAAGTTATTAATAAAAAATATAGTGGAAAAGCTGTTTTTAGTTTTAATATGGAAAAATATGAATTGGAATGTAGGTTAAATCCACATTAAGATTTTTTTTATTTGTTTTTTGGTTTATTTTGAAAATCAGATTCTTTTATTTATTTATTCATTTTTTATTATTATTGTTGTTTTATAATATATAATATTTTTTATTTTGTTTTTTTTTAAGTTTTAAATTTAAAAAAAAATTTAAATAAAATGAAAAAAAATAAAAATCTTTTATTTAACAATTTTTAGATGCTTCTATTCTTCTTATTAATTCATCATTTTCTTTTTTAAGATATCTTAATTGTTTTTCTAAAGCTTCATTATCAAACATTTTAACATTAAAATCTTTTCTTATTTTTTCACTTTGATTTAATAAATAATTATAATCTTGTTCTTTTTTTGAATTAATATCTTTCATCATATTTAATTCTTGTTTTAAACCTTCTATTGATTTTTCAAAATAATCAAAATCTTTTTTTATACTTTCATTTTCAACTTGAATACTTTCTATACAATTTTGTAATTTATCCCTTTGATCTAATTCATTTTCAATATAACATTTTCCTTTTTTTATATCTTCTCTAAAATTATTATTTTCTTTTTCTAAATATTGATGTTTACAATTTATATTTTCTATTAAATTACATAATTCTTGGTTTTTATTTTTTAAATTATTTAATTTATCACAATTATTATTTAAAATATTTTCTAGTTTTAATTTTTTATCTTTCAATTCTCTTTTTTTTTCTTCAAATTCAAAAGAAAATTTTTCTTTCAAAGCTTTTATTTCATTATTTAAACTTTCATTCGATTCTTTTGAATTGTTATTTAAAAATGATTTAGATTGTTCCATTGATTGTTTTAAATCATTCACTTGTTCCATTAAATTTCTTATTTGAATAGAATAACGATTATTATTTTCATTTTTTAATTTTTCTTGTTCTTCTAAAGAAGATTTTAATAAATTATTTTCCTTTTCTAAAATATTATTTTCTTCAATTAATTTATTTATTTTCTTATCAATACAGTCTTCATCATTTTTTTTTAAATTCATATCATGTTCAAGACATAATTTATTTTTTTCTAAATTTATTTGAAAACTATTATGAAAATTATCTAATTGTTCTTGAAAAGTCCCTTTTAAATTATCAATATTTCCTTGAAGTAAATTAACTTTATATTCTAATTCACTCTTTTCTTTATTAAATAATCTTTTTAATTCTTCAACATAATCTTTAGAATACATTTTAAATGGAATATTATTATTTGTACTATTACATGTTTCATTCGTTAATTCATTACAAAATTTTTCAGAAGAAAAATTATCATTATTATTACAATTTAATTGAAAAGCATTTTTATTTATTGAGTAATAATTATTATTATTTCTTTCATCTAAACATAAATTTGACATTATTAAATTTTTAATTTTTAAAATTTTTTATAATAGTCATTTTAATGAGAAATAAAAATACTAAAACACAAATATCAGTTTCTCAGAAAATTATTTCAGATTACGCCGAAAAAATAATATTATATATGAAGGAAAATAAATCATTGAAAGCACAATTAGAAGATTTAAGAATTACATTAGCAATAAACAAAGAAATGTTAAATAACCAAATTAAATCTTTAGTATCAAATACTAAAGTGAATATTCAATTGCCAAAAATAATTTATTCATTACAACAAGAAAACATTCAAATTTCAAACAGAAATGTTAAATTATATAATGAAAATTTACAATTAGAAACAAAATTATATAAATGTCAACAAGATTTAAATGATAAAATAAGATATTATGAAAGTTATATAAAAGAATTAGATGATAAAATTTTTACATTAGATAATAAAATTGTTGAAAAAGATAATTTAATGAAACAATATAAAGATGAATTAATGAAATATTACAAAGATGATTTTACCCTTCATAAAGAAATTTATATTTGTCCTGCTCCAGATCAATTTAATATGGAAATGAATAATGAATTATATGAAGCAAGACAAATAATAACAAAATATTCACATTTATTAAATGATGCAAATAAATTAAATTCTGAATATAAAACAAAAATCTCAATGTTAAAAGAGATTATAAATGATATGAAAAAAGGAAAAAGAATTAAAAGAAATTTAGAAAACATTGAAAATTTTGATTATATTTTAACAGAAGATTCAAATTTAGATTCTTCTTCTTCTTCAGAACAAAATTCTGAAAAATATGATATTGATAGTGACTATTCAAAAGTTTGTGATTCTCCTTTAGTTCAATATCCTTCTAAAATTAAACAGAAAAGATATTTAACTACAACTGGAAAAAATTATAGTTCAGATAATTTTTTAGTTCCTAAATTAGATTTATCGAACATCATCAATAAATATAAACCTGTTGAAAAAACAGAAGTAAATAATAATAATGGTAATCAAGAAAAAACTATAGTTATTGAAAATAGAAGATTAAATAATGATGACAAAGATTATATTGATAAATTAATATTTAAATTAAAGTTTTATAAAGAATTGAATAAAAAATATAAACAAAAATTTAAAGAACAAAAACAAATTATTTCAATGTTAAAAAATCATTGTTTAAAGAATAATGTAAATAATAATAATAGTAATAACACACCAAATTGTTCAACTTCAGATACAAAAAAAGGAAATAATAATAATGATAATAGTAGAATAGCAATTAATTATAAAGATGGATATTCTATTGAAAATAATGTTAATTTTTCAATGGACAGTGATAATTTTGATGTTGAAAATGAAATGAATATTATTATAAATGAATTAAATAAAGAGGCAGTAACTATTTTAAGTGAAACTAATAATTGTTATAAAGGAAAATAATAAATAATTTATATAAAATATTATTTATAATATTTTATAAATGATCTATACTATTATTATCTATTATTATCTATATATTTAATTTAATATAACTCAAATAGAAAAAATATGATTTTTATAAATTAAATAGAAAAAAATACTTTTTTTTTAAAAATTTTAAGATGTATATCTTTCAAATTGAGAATAAAAATATTGCTTTGATTTATTTTCCTGAGAACTTTGTCTTGATTGAACTTTTTTTTTATTTACAGAATCTACTATAACATAATCTTTAATATAAGAATTAAAATGTATAGGAATAAAATTTTTAATTTCATTAACTAATTCATCGAATTTTTTTTTTGTGAAAAATTCTAATTCAATTAATCTTTTTTCAATATTAGGTTTATTTTTATTAATTTCAATTGTATTTGAATTGAAAGGAATAAGAGGAATATCAATAATTTGATCATCATCAATTTTTCTTATTATCTTTGAATTTAAATTTGGTTCTGTTGGAATTGGTTTATGAATTCTAATTGGAGTAATAATATTATTATTCTTAAAAGACAATGAATGATTATTTGCTGAATTAATTTTTTGAATTACTTGAGAATAATTTTTTTTGTTTTTTAAATAATCTTGTCTTTTTGAGTTTATAGATAATTTATTTTTAAAATTTTTTTCCATTGAATCTTGAACTTGATTTTCTTCTTTTGTCTTTTCAAATTTTTCATTTATAATATTTTTAATATTTGATATTTGTTGTTTTGAAAAATTTTCTATTTTTCTAAATGTTTTGTTTTCATGTTTAATTTTATTATTATTTATATCTTCATTTAAAGTTCTTTTATTATTTTTAGGAGGAGTTTTATTTTCACTTTTTTCTCTATTATTTGAATTTTCTATTATATTATTTCTTTTTTCATCTTTTAAAGATTGATAATCATCAGTATAATTTATATTATTTAAAGTTGTTAAATTTCTTGAATTATTAATAGAAGATTGAATCATTTTATTATTTATTTTACTAATTATATTGTTTTCTCTTGAACTTTCTTCCTTATTTTTATCTAAATCAATTGTAAGATTTTTATCTCTCTCATCTTCTTTATTTTTAATCGCTACATTTTTTTTATAATTTTCATTAAATTTGATTGAGTTTTCACTTTTAAATTCAATATTATCTATACTATTTCTTTTTCTTATAGAACTTAGTCTAAGAATAGGTTTATTATTTTTATTTTGGTTATCAATTGTATTAAATTCATTTTTTTCAATTCTTTCAGAAGTAGGTGTTTTATTCTCAATAGATAATAAATTATTTTTTAAACTTTTCCTTGTTACTGTATTATTATTTTCAACAAAATTAATATTTTTTTCATTTTTACCTATTGAATTTACATTTAAAACTTCAATTACTTTATTTTTATTATTATTATTATAATTATTATAAATATTATTGTTATAATTATTATTATTATAATTATTATTATTTTCATTGATATTATTATCAAAATTTTTAGATAAATTTGGAGTAGACTCAAGTTTTATATTTTTTTTATTTTTTTTTTCAGGTAAATAATCATTTAACATAAAATTATAATTTTCAGGAATATCATTCATAACAGAAGCTCTTCTAGAAGGCATTTGTCTTATTGTTTTTTTCCTTTTATCTCTTATATAATTTGTGTTTCCACTATCATCATAATTTTTAGATAAAATTTTAGAAAAATCATAAATTGATTTTTTCATATTTTTCAAATCTAATTTTAAACTATCAATTTCTTTTATAATATTTAATTCAGTTTTTTTATTTTTTTCAGTATTTTCATTCATTTTATCATAAATTTCTTTTCTAATATTCTTAATATTATCTTTTTCTTTTTTTTTATTTTCGGGAAGACTAATTTCATTTAATCTCTTAATATCACCTTCAATAGGGACAAATCTTTCATTAAGTTTTTCTTCAAATTGAGCAATTTTATAATTTAAATTTTGATTTAAAGTTTGTTTAGCACTTTCAATTTGAAAATTAAATTCATTAATTCTATTTTCAAATTTAGCCCTATTAATTCTTATATCACTTAAAGTTTTTTGATTAATATTATTTATAACTGATAAATCTTCAATATTTTGTTTAATATAATCTTTAACTGATTTAAATTTACATCCATCTCCTATTACACCAGGTAAAGTTAATTGATCAATAAATATTTTATCATATTTAAAACAAGAATCTGTTAAATCTTTTCTTATTGCTTCTATTTGAATATCATATGATGTAAATTTTTCTTCATATGATTTTTTATTATTTAATTTATTTATTATTTCCTTTTTTTCATATTCAAATTCTTCTTTTGTTAATAATATTTTTGTTTCGTTTTTGTATTTTTCTAATTTATTATCAATTTCTTCTATTTTTTTGTTAAATAATTGAGTATGTTCATTTGATTTTTCTACAATTTTTTTCTCAAGTTCTTTTAAAGAATGATACATTTCTTCTTTGAAATATATTAATTCTTTATATGATAATACATTTTGATTTATATTTTCTTCATTATCCATTAATTATTCAAATTTTTTATGTTAAAAAATTAATACATTTTCAAAATTAATTATTTAGAAATAACTGAGTTATTTAATAGAATGAAAAAAATATTTAAATAAAAATAAATAATAAAAAGAATTTAAAAAGTTTAAAAAATTTTTTTTCCTAATATATCTAAAATATAAGTACTGTTATATGATTTAAAACTTTATTTATTTAATATTTAAATCTTTTCTTCATATATTCTTTGGCATAATGTGATAATTCAGGTTTTCTAATTTTGAGAAGAGGATGGTTATGTTCTTCTCCAAATTGTTTTTCACATTCTTCACAAAAATCAAAATTATTGCAAATAGTACATTTATATCTAATACCTGTAATTGGATATTTTTTACAGATATCACATTGTACACTATTATGTACAATAATTTCTTTTTTTTTATCATCTTCCTTTTTATCTTCTTTTTTAATTTCTTCTTTTTTATCTTCTTCTTTTTTTATTTCTTCTTTTTTAATTTCTTCTTTTTTAATTTCTTCCTTTATATTCTCTTTTACTATTTGTTTATTTTCAAATATATTTAATAAATTTTTAAATGTTTCTTGAACGTTTTCTAAGACTTGTTTATTAAAATCAAAATTATTGAAAATATTTTTGTTACTTTTTTCTTCATTTTCTTTAATATTTTTTTGCTCTTTTTGATAAATTTTACTTTTTTCAGAAACTTGAATTAAAATGATAATACGTTTGTTTAATTGTAATATTTTTTGATATTCTTCTTCGTTTGAAATTTCTTTATTTTCATATAAAAAAATCAATTCATTCACATCTTCAATTGACATAATATATTTCTCAGCAATAACTAATTTAAATTCATAAAATGTTTTTGGAAGAGTAATAACAACGTTTTCATTATAGAAATTAAGTGTTGCAAGCATTTTTAATTATTTATTAAAATTATTTTTACCTCAAAAATATTTATATTAAATTTAGGAGAAATTCCATTAATTCTTATAAAAATAATTATTATATTAATATTAAATTTAATAAAAAATAATTATAATTTTAATTAAAATAATATTCAATAAAAATACTTTTATTGATAAACTAAAAAAACTTCAATTTCTTCTAATTCAAAGTCTTTTAATCCTTGTGAACATTCTCTTTTTTCATCTTGATAAATTTTATAATTATAAAATCCTCCTTTTTTCTTTGGTCCTACCCATAACTCAGCATTATTTGGATTTTGATTTCCACCAAAGAAAGGCCCATAATATGAATTACAATATATAGATTTTGTTGGATTTGTTGTTTTAAAAATTTTTTTTTTATTTAGAGAAAAAATAAAAGCTTTTTCATCATATTTTTCACCACTTTCTCCATCCCATGATACTGATGTATATCCACCAAATCTAATATCTTTTTTTTCTATTTTAAATAATATTAATGTTGGACCTTTTTTATCACAATTTTTATGAAATATTTTACTTCCTCCATCTTTTGATAATTTATAAATTAGTTGAAATTTTAATAGTCTATTTTCATTAAAACATTTATATAGAAAATTTTTATCTTCTTCTTTCAATATTGAACTTTCCATTTCTTTATGTATTTTTTCTTCAATTATATTCAAATTGCCTAATAATCTACTTGAATAAATACTTTTTTGATTTGGACTTGTTTGTAAATAATTATTATATTTTATTAAATCATTCGATTTTGAATGAAATAGTCCTTTTTTAGGTATTTTGTTATCCTTAGAAAAAGAAAAATTATTATCAAAAGAATAATCAGAAAATCTTTTTGGACTTTCAATATAATTTTTTTCAATTCTAAATTCTTCTTCATTTTCTTTTTTCTCTTTTTTTTCTTCATTTTTCCTTTTTTCTTCCATATATAAATTTTTCCAATATAATATTTGATTATCTTTACATTTATCTGAAGTATGTAATTTAAATTCTTTATAAGTAAACTCTGAAAAACAATTCTCACATTTAATAATTCTCATTTCACATTCATTTATTTTATGTTTTTCTAAATTTTTATTTTTAATAAAGATTTCACATAAACAACATTTCACTTCTTCTTCACCACATATTGATTCATGTTCTTTTTTTTTATATAATTTAATATTTTTAGAACAATAAATACATTTTACATCAGAATAACCACAGTATAAAGCATGTTTTCTACAATCCTCCTTTGAATATTTAAAAAGTTTTTTACAAATTATACAAAAATAATTCCCATATTCACAGTTTAATAAATGTTTTTTATATTCACATAATTTTATTTCTTTACATTGTTTTGAATAAATACAATATAATTTCATATTTTCTATCATTCTTAGTAAACATTTATCTAATTTTTTTCCAAACAATTCACGACATAAAGGACATTTTTGATTATTTTTCATACAATCTTCACACAATACAGAATCACAATATTTACATTGGATTGGATTTATTGGTATTAATAAACATATTGGACATGTTATTTGTTCTGCTTGTTCTTTAAAATGTATAATAAAATTTTTTGGTTCTACTTTTTTTAATTGATTTTCTGATGCTTCAGATTTGAATAATTTATTAAAAATCTTGTCAATTTCCTTTAAGGGGTCGATTTTTTTTTTCATTTTTATGAATAAAATTAAAAAATTCTTTTAAATAATATATTATTTTTAATTTCCAAAATATTTTATTTATCGGTATATCTAATATTTGAAATTGATTTTTTAATAATAAATTTTTGAAAAATAATTTCTTTTTATTTCATCATCTTATTGTTATTCGATTTCACTTAAAAAATATATAATATATTTTTTATCCATAACTATTTTTATTGATATATTGATTTTGAAAGTGAAACTTTTTTTTTTCATGATAAGATTTAATTAAATTTTTTAATTCAAATTATTTCATTTTTTTAATTATTTTTTTCAAATTTTAATCATTATGAAGATTATTCCATAAAATGTATTTTAATTTTTTTATTCTTTTTTCAAAATAAAAGTTAATTATCATGTTTCTATTATTTAAATTACACTTTTAAATCTAAATTGTTTTTCTACTTTAGAATAACTATTAATAAAACTAATAAGGTAATATTATGAGTTTAATTTAATCATTCTTTAGAAATTTTTCTAATCTATAAATTATTAAATTATAATAAAATAATTATTAATTAAGATTTAAATATGATTTTTTTTAAATTTTGGGTTTATAAAAATATTAAAAAAACTAAATTAAGAAAATAAATACATCAAATAATAATTAATAATAAATAGAAAAAAAATTGGATTAGAGTATTATTTATTTTTTTAATTTTTATCTAATGTTTTTCATTTTTAAAATTATTATTTATAAGTATTATAAGTTTATATATCTAATTGAAGAGCTTTTTGATCAGTAATAGGAACAATAGGAATAAGCATAGGTTCCATATAAAAGAAATCTTTATTAACAATATCAAAGGAATTTAAAATAAAAGATTTCATTTCAGCAATATTT
>JAJJKW010000549.1:0-18556 GCA_023805745.1 Isotricha sp. YL-2021b | reverse complement strand
AATCCCCAATCCCCAATCCCCATAGATACAATTAAGTTTATTTATATTAATTAAATAATTTTAAAAAAATTTATAATATGATTTAAATATAAAAATGAATAATTAATTTTCGATAATTTATAATAATTTATTTCTTAATAAATTAGTTTTTTATTTAACAAATTATAATGAATTAAAAATATAAAATTAAAATCTTAAAATCTAAGAAAAAATAAATAATCAAACAATTTCAAAATAAAATAATGGAATATTTAATATTTATATATTTTATTTTTCAATTCATAACAGCTCAAAATACATGTTCTTGTCCAGATTATAATTCAAATGAATAAGAATGTGTAAATTCAGCACAAACTTATGATAATACTAATTATTATTATAAAGATGGAGATTGTTGTGTACAATCATGTGATTCAAAAAAATATATTTTTTATAATTTATGTTTAGATGAGATTCCTGAAAATTCAGAATTAATAAGTGAAAAAAATTATAAATGTAAAGGAGCCTTTAAAAAAGATGAACAAGGAATTCCTGAATGTTATATTAATGATGATTGTTTTTCTGAAAATGATTTTTTAATTGAAAATACTAAAGAATGTGTAAATTCTTGTCCATCTGATACTTTTATTTTTAATAAAATATGTTATAATGAATGTCCTACATTAACAAAAATAAAGAATAATAATATATGTGAATGTGAAAATGAATATTATATAGATAAAGAAAAATACTTTTGTATAGATGAGAATGATGAAGATACAAAAAATAAATATAAATATATTGTTGAAAATAATGATAAACATAGAACAGATAATTGTAAAAAAATAACAGGTTATACTAAATTATATAATGGAAAATGTTATTATTCTTGCCCAAATAAAAAACAATATGATATATGTGAATGTAATGAAGTTTTTTTGGCTCCAGAAACTTTAGAAAGAACTTGTGTTAAAAAATGTCCAATACAATATCCTTATTTAATTGAAAATGAATATTGTGATAATGGATGTACACTTGATTTAAATATTTTATTTAATTTAACTTGTATAGATTCATGTCCTGAAAAAACAACTAAAATTTATTCAAATTTATTACGATTATATACATGTGAATGTGATAATACATATTATTATGATAATAATAGTTATATATTTTGTAATAATGATTCATTTTATGATACTTGTAATAATGAAACAAATTATATTTATTTAAAAGCAGGTTCAAATGAATGTGTTAAAAAATGTTCTGGTGAATATAATATTTTATATAATAATATATGTTATAAAACTTGTCCAAAAAATACAGAAAAAATTACAAAAAATGGAAAATATACTTGTAAATGTATAAATTATAGTTTTGAAAATTCAACCACAAATGAAATTTCATGTTTAACTGAAAATGAAAGTATTAAAAATGTTAATTTAATTCGTAATGAAATAACACATGAATTAAAGGAAAATTGTCCTTCTAATTTATATATTTTTAATTCAAAATGTTTAGAAAAATGTCCAAATAATTCAAGAGCAAATAATAATAATGAATGTGAATGTTTATATTTATATTCCAAAGATGAAAATACAATAATTTGTTATGATGAAAATACAAAATTTTGTGGTTATGGAAAAGCAGAAAATTATCCTTTTATGGTTCCATTTGATAATAAAAAATATTATTGTATGAAATATTGTCCTTTTGATTATCAATATTTATTTAATAAATATTGTTATAAACAATGTCCTGATTATTTAATAGAAAATACTGAAAAAAAAAATTGTGAATGTCCTCATTTATTTTATTATGATTTAGATAGTGGTGAAAATGTTTGTATTGATGATCATGATGATTGTAAAGAAAAAAATTATTATTATTTAGATGTTAATTTAGGAGAATGTATGAAAAGTTGTAAAGGAAATAAAGTATATTTTAATTATCAATGTCTTGATTTTTGCCCTGATAATGCTTTTTTAACAAATAGAAATAAAACTAATTGTGAATGTATTGATAAATTTGATTATGGAATTTCAGGAAAAAAATGTTTAGCTATGACTAATAATTATAAAAAAAATAATGAAGTTTTACAAATAATTTATGATAATTTCTTGTTATTAGTAAAAAAAAATAGTATAATTGAAATGAATAATTTAAAAATTCAAATATCTGAAATTAATCAACAAGAACAATTACAATTATATGAAAAAAAAAATTTAACAAAAATTAATTTTACTGAATGTGAAAATTTATTAAGAGAAAAATATAATATTGATAATAGTAGAAAATTATATTTAGTAAAAATTGATATAAATCCAATAAAAATATCTTCAGTAGTTAATTATGTAGAATATGAAGTATTCAATGATAAAGGAGAAATATTAAATTTAAGTCCTTGTGAAGAATTAACTCTTAAAATAAAATATCCAATTACAAATCGATTAAAAGGAAATATTAATGAAGCAAAACAATTAAGAGAACAAAATATTGATATATATGATACTTCTTCTTATTTTTATTCTGATTATTGTACTTATTATAATGTTAATGGAACTGATATTCCTGTTAAAAAAAGAAGAAATAAAATTTTAGTAGATATAAGTTTATGTGAAAATAATTGTGAATTAGAAGAAATTAATATTGATGAAGAATATATAATTTGTAATTGTAAAGTTAAAATGAAGGCTGAAATCAAAAATGATAAAATTTATTTTGAAAAAATAAATATTAATTTTGACTCATCTTTAGATTTATTTATTAATTGGAGAGTTTTTACTTGTTATAATTTATTTATTGATTTATCTCAAAATTATATGAAAAATTTAGGTTTTTGGGTGGGAGGTTTTTTATTAATATGTAATTTAATTTGTGTGATTATAAGTTTTAAAAATGGTTTTGTAATTTTAAAATCAAAAATATTTAAAGTATATGCAGGAAATCCTCCTCGTGATAATAAAAAAAATTTAAATATTAAAAAAAAGCATTGAAAATAAAAAATAATACAATAATTAATGATAATGATTCAAAAAGTTTTAGCAATAGTGATAGGGAAATTTTATCAATTACCAAAAAAATTCAACAAAAAAAATTAAAACAAATATATAACATAGATGATATTAAAATATCAAAAGAAAATCAAATAGAAAAAAATGAAAAAAAAAAAGAATCAATTTTTAAGAACAATTCAGATAATACTAATGAAGAAGAAGAAGATGATTTAATCCACAATAAATTACTACAATTAGAAAAATATGAAGGAATAACATTTGAAAAAGCAAAAAAAAAACCAAAAAAATTTTTTTTACTTTCTCTTTTTGCAGTTTTTATTTCAAAAATTGAATTTATAACATTATTATTTTTCAGAGAAAAATACGATATATTACCATTCCTTTTAACTGCTTATTTTTTTGATATTTTGCTTGGATTTACAATAAATTGTTTAATGTATACTGATGATATAGTTTCTGAAAGTTTTGAAAATAAAGGTAATATTAGTTTAACAACTTCAATTGGTTTGTCTTTATTATCTAATTTATTTTCTTATTTAATTAATAGATTTATAGGTCATTTAATTAATTATAATAGAGCTTTAGAACTTTTAGAAACAGAAGTTGTAGATGAAAAAAAATATAATAAATATGCTTCTGAAATATTTCCTATAATTTACTTAAGAACTTTATTCTATTTTTTTGTTCAATTTATCTTAAGTAGTGCATGCTTATATTATATTGTTATTTTTTGTTTTATTTATAGAACTAATCAAAGTAATGTTTTACAAAACTATTTTATTGGAATGATGGAAGATATTTTAATTCCTTTAATTTTATCTACTATTATTGTTTTGTTCAGATATTATTCATTTAAAAAAAATATTAAACAATTTTATTATACTGCTAACTTTTTGGATAGTTTGTAAATTTGATTTAGTAATAGTTTTAATTAAATTAAAATAATTATATTTTCTTTAAATTCTTTTATTTATAAAGTCACCAACAAAGAAATTAGAACTTGATTTTTAATATTTAAATATTAAAAATGAAATTCTATCAATTAAAAAATAAGTCTAAAGAAAAAAAAAATTAATTTGTTTGAATAATTATTAAAAAATAAAGAATAAGTTATATAAAAAGTATAATTAAATAATATTTTAAGAAAAATTATCTTCATTTTGATTTATATTACTATTATCTTCATTGTTATTTTGGATATCTTTTTTATTTCTAATTGGATTTATTTTATTAACTTTTTCTTCAAAATCTTTTTCTTGTTCATTATCTGGGCATTCATGAATATGAATATTCATAATTGTTTTTTTAAAAATATGTTCAGGATTAAAGGGGCATTGAAGATATGTTTTACCTAATAATGATTTATTTTTACAAAAATTAATATGTCTCATCACTGAATAGCATCTTAATCCACAATCTAAAGGACAATAAAATTCTCTTGAACTCATTTCCTTAAATAATTATATTATTAAATACAAATATATTATAAAAAATGATTTTAAACATATAAATAATATAATTTAAAAAAATTTAAATTAAATCACTATGTTAAGTCTTTTTACATTAATGAATTTAGAATTTTAATAAAATAATTATTAAATAATTGCTTTTTAATTCATTCTTTTTCCATAATTTTTTCATCAAATAAGAAAAAATTAATTTTCCAAATTAAATTTCTTAAATGAGAAAAAAATAAATAATATAACAAAATTTTTTCTCTCTTATTATAGTTTATATTAAATAAAATAATTATTATCTTAATTAATGTAAATAATAAAATAATAAAATAGATTAGATGATTATTTATAAATTTGATTAATTTATAAAAAAAATTTAAATTCCAATGAAAAAAATGAATTCATAAAAATAAATTGAACAATATAGATATATTTGATTATATATACTCAAAATAAAGAACAAAATTAAAAATTAAGAATACCCTTATAAAGAATTTGTTTTTATATTATAAGAATAAACTGATATATATGAAAACTATTTAAAATAATTTTTCAGGTTTAAAATGTTTTAATTATTCATAAAATTAAGACTTATTTAAATAAATGATTAATAATCAATTTTTTAAATAATTAATATGAAAGAAAAAAACAAAATAAAAGTGAAATCAACAGAAAAAACTAAACCAAAAACATCAAATAAAAATCCTTTAAAATCAAAATATAATCCTCATATTCATTCAAGAACTTATAATCTAAATAAAACTAATTCACAAAAAAGAAAAAAAGAACAAGAAGAAAAATTATATCACAATTTATATAATTTTAAATTTGCATTTATATATATTCCAAATAAAGTATATAAAGAAAGATTTGGAATAACATTAAAATTTTTAATAAGAGCAATTTCAATGATTTATGCATTAAGATCTTTATCATCAACATATGAACAAATGAAAATTCGTCCAAATGAAATTGATTTTAATATTATAATAAATTATATTTGCATTTTTACTTCAATTTTTCTATATTTATCAATTTATAAATATTCAAGAACATTTTCAACAATTGCATATTATGTTTATATTTCTCATTTTGGATATAAATTATATATGAGTGGTGAGATTTTATTTAATAATATTAAAAAGCATCATTATCCTATAAATGCTTTAATTGGAATAATATTAGGATTATCAGCAGGTTCATTAATAAATTTATTTAGTACTTGGATTGTATTTAGTCATATGGTATTTACATACAATAAAAAATTAAGTAAATTATCATATAAAATATAAGAATAAATTAATTTAACCTAAATAAATAAATTAATTATAAAAAAAAATAATTTTAAATAAAAAATAAATAAATGTCAGAATTAGGAATATTATTTGAAAGAAACCAAGAAGCAACAATATATGTAGGTAATATAGATCAAAAAGTAACAGAAGATATATTATGGGAATTATTTACTCAATGTGCTCCAGTAATAAAAATATATCTTCCAAAAGATAAAATAACTTTAAAACATCAAGGTTTTGCATTTATAGAATTTAGAACTAAACAAGATGCAGAATATGCAATTAAAGTGATGCATATGATTAAATTATATAATAAACCAATTAATGTAAATACAGCAACACAAGATAAAAGAACTCAAGAAATTGGAGCTGATCTTTTTATTGGAAATTTATCAGAAGATGTTGATGAAAAAAAATTAAAAGATACTTTTTCTGTTTTTGGTGTTGTTTTATCTACAAAAATTATGAAAGATCCTGAAACTGGAATAAGTAAACATTATGGTTTTGTTTCTTATGATAATTTTGATAGTTCTGATGCTGCAATTAAAAAATTAAATGGACAATATTTAAGTGGAAAACCTATTTTTGTTGATTATGCTTATAAACAAGATACTAAAGGAGAAAAACATGGTTCTTTAGCTGAAAGAATTCTTGCTGGAAATAGACCTATTAATTCTGTTATTACTGATAATAAAATTGATGAAAGTTTAGCTACTATTAAAAATAATAATTCTAATATTAATAATGATAGAACATATAAAAATAATAACAGAAATAATAAAGAAGAAAGTTTAATTAATGGAAATGAAGAACAAATTAGATTTTCAAATAATATGGAAATTAAACCACCGAAAAATCCACCAAAAAATTATAATTAATTAATATTTAATTTATATATCTCTATTTTTGAGAAGATTAATTATATAATTAAATTAAAAAAAATTTAATTATCAAATTAAAAAATATTAATTAATAATATTTTAGAAAAAAACAAACAAATAATAAAAAAAGAAATCAATATCAAAAAATAATTTAAAAAAAAATTAAAGACATAAATAAATAAAAATAATATACAAAAATCTAAAAAAAATTAAAAACTAAAAATTGTTTCATGTTAACTTAACACAAAAAACAGATAAATTATCCCAAGCATCTTTTCTAAGAGTATTTCTAATAATTTTTTGGCAAAGACTAGCACAATCATTATCAAACATAATCATTTGTTGAAATTCACTTTCATTATTTAAATCCCAAATTCCATCACAAGCAATGATTAAAAATTGATTTTTAATATTTAAATCAATTTCAGTTTTTGAAATAAAAGGATTTTCAATAACACCATAAGAACTTAATTCAAAATCTCCAAAAGCTCTTGTTAACATTAAAAGACCCATAACTCTTCCATTAATAATCATTCCTCCACTTTTTATAATTCTTTTTTTTTCATCTTTATCATCTGCTCTATGATCTTTACTTAATCTTTTATATCCTTCATAATTTATTAATGAAACTCTTGTATCACCACAATTTGCACTATATATTATTAATTTTGAAGGAGATTCCCAAATTAAATGTACTATACATGCTGTTGATCCCATTGATGATAAATTTAATTTTCTTATTTTATTATTTAAAGAATTAAATGTATCTTTTAAAGCATTTTCTATATAATTATTATTATTATTATTATTTGTATTATTGTTATTATTTGTATTATTATTGTTATTTAAATATGATATTAAATATTCTTTATATGTTTCTGCAAAATTATTTTGTAAATATGTTGATACTGTTTCTCCTCCATGTCCATCAAATAACATAAATAACATTTGATATGGATCATTCATAAAATTTTCTATACTCTTTCCTTTATCTTCCATTGTTTCTTCATTTGCTATATTTTGATCTTCTCTATATGCATATTCTTTAACTGCAATACATTGTTTAAATGAATAATAATTTCTTGTATTTATATGCTCTGATACTTGATTTGTATTTAATGAAAATTGAGATGTTTTTGGAATATAATAATTTTGATTATTTAATTTTTGAGGTTCTGAATAATTTTCATTTTTTGAAAAAAGGGATTTTTTCTTTTTAAATGTTTTTAAAATTGGTATTTGATTATCATAATTTTCTATATTTGGAGTTTGATTAATAATATTTTTTTGTTTTTCAGGTGAATTAAATTGTAATTGTGATATATTTCTTGGATTTGGAGAATTAGAAATTCTAATTCTATTATTTTCTTCATTAAAATCTTCATTTTTATTTTCTTTTATTTCATTTAAATCATTTGAGTCTTTATGATATAATTTTTCCATTAAATTTATTTTTGATTGTTGTTGAACTTTTATTGTTCTTGATAAAGTTGAAGGTCTCATTCCTCTTACATAATTTGATTTTGGAGCAAAATTTAAATTAGGAATTTCTTTTGTTTGTTCATTTAATATTGGCTTTTCATTTTGCTTTTTTGATATTAAATTTGATATTGTTTCTTTATTTGATAAAAGAGATAAATTTATATTTAAAAGTGGATTATTTTTCCCTTTTTGAAGTAATGTTGATAAATTTGATATTTTTTTTATATCATTTTCTGGAGACTCATTTTTTTCTTTTCCTTCTTCATTATTGGAATTTTTATTTTTTTGTTCACTCATTTTTTTTAAAGAATATAAATAATATTTTTTGTTCAAGTAAATATTATTATACTTTTATCATTAATAAATCATAGAAAAATAAAGATTTATAAATAATAATAATATTAAAACTAAGATAATAAAAAATAAAAAAATAAAAAAAAAAGAATATAATTCTTTTCACATATTCATAAAAATAAAAAATAATAAAAAAAAAAATAAAAAATATAAATAAAAACAATTATTAAAAATTAAAAAAAAATAAAAAAAATAATATTTCCCCAAATAAATAAAAAATGCCAAAAAAATAATCAACAGTTAAAAATTAGACAGAGGAAAATTAAAAAAGAACAAATAAAAATATAAACCTGTGGATTTAATTAAATATCAAAAAAATGCAAAATAAACAGAAATTCAAAAATAAATTCATTAATACATCAAAATAAGATTTTAATGAAAAGATATTTATAAAATAGAACAAATTATAAGAAAAAATAATAAAATAATAGATTTAGAAGGATTCTTGAAATAAATAAATAGTAAATCCTAATTTGTTTCTTTATCATTTTAATGTTCTTATTACAGAAAAAAGATGAATTATTTGAAATGATAAATTAAAATTTATTCTTGAAAAAATGGGAAATAATTTAAAACCTTATAAAATTTATGTTATTAATAATAGACAATAAAAAATGATTATACTAATTATTTTTATTTTTGGATTATATTTTGTTTTTTTAAATGATTTTTCCACATAATTTTTTTTTAATTTTTTTTAGATTATTTCAATTTCAGAAAAATAAATAATTTATTTATAAAATCTAATTTTAATCATATAATTAAATTTAAAAAAAATATTTTATTTATCAACATAATATGCATCTATATGTAAAGGTCTTATCCACATATTTGCTTGACAATTATATAATTCTTTTTCATTATATTTATATTTACTTTTAGAAATAAGTTTATTTTCATCAATCATTTTATTTAATTTTCTTCTTGGACGAATTATTTTTTGATCATATTCCATTCTAGTTTTTGAAGGAAAATCTTTATATAATTCAGTCTTATTAATAGCTTTTGTTATATATTCATTATCTTTTATAAATCTTTTATCTTTTTTATTATATTCAAAAGGTTCATCATTATTATAATGTAAATTAAGTAAATTTGTTTTATTTGTTTCTAACATTTCATCAAGAAATTGTTCTTTAGTTTGTTTTGATATTTCAGTTTTTATTTTTTTTTCTAATTCTTCTTTCATTTGTTTTTTTTTCATCATATCATTTAAAGCACTTTTAGTTCTTGAATTAATAGTTTTTAAAGAAACAGCTTTATCTCTTAAAGTATTACTAAATTCTTCTTTAATATCTCCATCTGTATTAATAACATCTGTAATTGGAGAATATGCTGTTTGATAAAATCTATTAAATGTTGTTCTATGATCAAAATCTGTCCATTTATCTATTTCATAATTTACATTTATTCTATCTATTAAATTTTGTGTATTATGCATTATTTGCTCTCTTAAATCAGGATTAAAAAATTTATTATAATTTGTTTTATTTTTATAATCTAAATATTTTTGATATTCACTATCAGGATATTTTGTATTTGTTTTTGAAGTATCAATTATATTTGGGAAATATGTATTTTTTAAAGCTGCATTACTTGGATAAAATGTTCTATTATATATTGGAAGATATTTTTCTTTATTTTCTTCTTCTGATTTTCTTTTTAGAGAACGAGGATTATGATTTAAATTTAAATCATTTATTTTTTCAAAAAGATCTTTATCCCTATAATAAGAATTTGCTCTTTTATGAATATGAAATGTTTCTAAATTTTTTTCTTTTTTATCTAAAAAGAAATTTGGTACTGGAACTATTGATTGGGAAACATTTCCAAGTTTCATTAATAATAATTAAATATTAAAAAAATATATTTTATTTACCTTTAAAATATGAAATAAAACTATTTAAAAATAATTATATAAATAAATACTAAAAACATTTTCTTTCTTCATTTATAAAAAAGAAACTTATAAGAATGAATATACTTAAACATTTTTTCACTATTCTTTAAATTTCTTTTTTAACTGCTATTTTCATTATCTCTCATAATATTTTTTTTAAACTTGATTTATTATAATTTTATATTTTCTAACTTTTATTTTGATAGTTTCTTCCAAATAGAAAAATCATAAATATAAAAAAAATATATTATAATTATATTGAATCTTTTCCTTATTTTTTATTCAATAAATTTTATCATAAATAACAACAAGAAAAATTATTTTTAGATTTTTTAGATATTTAAGTTTTAAGATTAATTTTCTTAAATTTAAATTTATTATTTTATCATTTTTTTTTTATTTTTATTTTTATTTAAATATAATGAAATTAAATTTAAAAATATTATGTCTATTAAGAAAAAAGATTAATAATTTATTTTAAATTTAGAATAAAATTAAAATTCTTTTTTCAATAAATACTAAATAAGTTTATTTTATTTTCAAAAAATCATTCAATCCAAGTATAATTTTATTTGTTTTAATTCAATTTAAATAAATAATTAATTTAATTTTTTTATTTAACAACAATTCGTATTTATTGATTATGGAAAATATAAAAAATAAATAATAAAAAAATTAAAATAATTAATGTCAAATCTATATAATGACAAGAAAAAAAAATCATCTTCTGTATCTGAAAGACTTTATAAAAGTGGAAGTGAATTTTTATCAAAAGAAAGTTTAAAAGTACATAATTTTCATTCAATGAATGGTATGTATGATAAAAAACTAAATTCAAATGAAATAATATCAAATTTATTAGATAACCTAAATAAAAATTCTTTAAATATTTTTTATAGAGATTCATCTTCTATTTTTAAAAAAAAAATAGACGAATTAAATTTAAAATTTTATTTAGAAACTGAAAAATATTTATCTAATCAAAATAAACAAGAAAAAACACAATGTTCACTTTTTATTATATTATTTAAACAAATAAAAGTTTATATTGAAGAAATAGAAAGACTAAATTTAATTATTTTACAAAAAAAATATGAACCAAGAAATATCATTGAAAGAACTGATGAAATTTTAAAAAAACAAAAAGATTTAGAAACGAAAGAACAATTAATAAAAACATTAAAAGATTCAAAAACATTTACAGAAAATAAATTATCAGAAATTTTATTAAATGAAGATAAATTAAAAAAAGAAAATGAAAAATTAAAACAACAAAATGAAATATATAGAAAACAATTAAATGAATTAAATTCTAATTCAAAGAACTTAAAATTATCAAAAACTTTAACTCAATCAATTTTTCATTCAAGTAAATTAAATATTTTTGTTAATTCAGAAGAAAAAAAAAGTTCTGATATAACAAAAGCATGTTCAAATTTAAGTGAAAATTATAATGATTATACCAATAAAAAAAGAAATAATTCTGAAAATAAACACTTTTCATCAACTTTTTCAAACGGATTTAGTGTATATAATCAATTTGCAAATCAAAATAGTGAAAAAAAATCAATTGGAATTATAAAATCAGTTAAAGAAAAAATGAAAAAAGAAAAAAAAATTTTTTCTTTAGAAAATTTCACACAAAAAAAAGATACTTTAAATACTTTATATAATATGAATAAACCAAATTTAAATGTTAATATTTCAAATAATAATAAATCAAAGGAATTTGATTCTTTTCAAGAATTAAAAATTGATTTTAATCCAAATATAAATAATAATAATAAAAATTTAATAAAAACTGAAATTATTGTGAGTGATTTAGAAGATTATTATTCTAATTATAAACAACAAAATACAATTCCAATTAATAAAACTATAAAATATAATAATTCTAATATTAACCAAATTAAAAATTTCCATTCTAATTGTAATATTTCTTCTAGAGTTAATTCTAATAATAATAAAAAAATATCTCCAAAAAAAATTCCTATTATTCAAAGTATAAAAGTTAAAATGAATAAATAAATTATTTGTAAATTATTTTTATTTCATATTTTAATTAAAAAATAAGATAATAAAATTTTATATTATTTTTATAAGTTTTATTATCTGGTTATTTAATAAATTATTTATCAAAAAAACAAAAACATTAGAAAATCTTTTACAAATAAACAAAAAAAAATATATAAAAGAAAAAACAAATAAAATATTAATTCATAGAGACATTCTTTAAAATATCATCTTTATATTTTCTGATTAAATCTCTAATATCAAAACAAAAATTATTTTCAATCATTTCAGTAGCAATTGTAACTAAAATTCTTCCTAATTGTAATAAAGCTTTATCATTAGAATCTTCACCCCAAAAAGATGAAATTAATATTCCATTTTCTTTTTGTAATTTAAAATTTTGTTGCATATTATCAACAATAATAATTTTAGTAATATCTCTTCCAATTAAACTAATATCTTTAACAAAAATATTATTTAAAATAGAACAATGATTTCTATATAATCTATAATTAAAATATTTTCCTCTTTGAACTTCAATAGCATCTAATATTGGATCAGCATAACTTTGAGTTGCTGCTGTAAAAGTTATTATTTCATAATATTCTTTAACTAAATTTAAAAAATTATATAAAAATGGTCTTAATCTTGATAAACCTTCTTTTTTATCATTATTAGTATATACAAAAGACATTAATGTCTCATCTAAATCTAATACTAAACTTATTGGTTTTAATGGATTATTATTTAAAAAAAAATCATTCATTATTGGATTATTATATTTTTTCACTGAAAATAATAAAGATCCCCCTTTATTATCTATTTGAATTATATTTGTCATAAAAATTTTATTTATTGTTTCTGAATCATATTGGATAAAATTTTTATATATTAATTCTATTTTAGGATTAATTATTTGGTGAGAACTATTTACATTTAATATTATAGTTGATAATATTTTATTTAATGATTGAAGATTTTGATCTAATTCATATATATATAATTTTTTTTTTGAAACTTGAGATGAAGTTATTTTAATTAATTGTTCAACCCATTTCGAAGATAAATATTCTTGTTTTATTCTTGAAATTAAATATTGACATATATTCAGATAATTTTGATGATTTATAAACAAAACATTTTTTAAAAAATCAATCAATTTTAAAAAAAATTTTGGTTTAAAAGATAAATCATATATTAACATTATACTTATTAATAAAAGTGAATTATAACATGCAATAACATTTTTATTTCTTGGTTCAGAAAATAAATAATCACAATTTCCTTTTAAAGTACAATTAAAATAAAAGTTCCACCATTCATAACAAGTTTTATTTACAAAATTAATATTATGGTCATTTATTGTTTTTATTAATTTTGTGAATTTATCTTCAATCATAATTAAATCTTCAATATTAAGACTTAAATCTCCTTTATTTGAATTATTTTTATTTAAAATTTGATTTTGAAAGAAAGTTAAATTTTTGGCTTTAGGAGATTGATTTTTTTCAATTAATCTTTTATTAATTATAATTTTTTTTGGTAAATAATCATATTTTTTAGGAATTTGAATTGTATTATTACAATAATCATTATCTAAAGTATTATCTAAATATTCTGTTTCATTAAATTTATCAATTGTAGTTGTATTTCTACTATCATCAATTAAATTAAAAGTTTCATTATATTTTTTTTTATTTTTTTCATAATGATAATATGCTCTTTTATTATTATCACCACTAAAAAAAATAGTACTAAAATTATCTGAATTAAAATCTTTTTTACCTTTTATTGGAGTTGTTATTGGAGAAGTTGTTGAAGTTGTTGAAGCATCTTTATCATTATTTACAATATTTTTATTAATATTTTTTTGTTGATTTACTTCTTTTTCATATTTTTCTAATTGACATTCTTTTAATTTATTTATTAAATTAGATGAATTTTTATATATAATTTTTGCACTTTGTTTTTTTTTTGGACTTGTTTTGATTATATGCTTTTTAATTTTTTTTGGAGGTGTTAAAATATTTTCTTCTAGATTGTTTTTTATTATTTTTTCTTGATTATTTTCTATTTTTTCTTCCTGTTTTATATTTTCTTTTTCTTTGTTAATATTTTTTTTTTCTTGAAATAATTTTAAAGATTTATGAAGAGAAATATCAAAACTTTTTCTCATATCAATATTCTTTTTATATTGTTTTATTAATTCGAAATAATCATTTTTTTTTTGTATATTTGAAATTTTTTTTAATTCTGATTTAAATGAGTCCATTATTAATTATTACTTATTTTAGATTTATTTATTAATTATATTTAAAATAATAAAAGGAAGTATAAATATTATAATTTTATTCTTTCACAAATAACTTTTTTATTTGATTACATATTGAATTTATAAATTATTTAAAAATTACTAGAATCATTGAATAAAAAATTATAAATAAAAAAAAAAGATTGGTATAAAAAGTAAATATATATTTATAAAATTCATTTAAATTTCAAAAATTTTAAGTTTTTAAAAAAATTAGATTTTATAAAAAGCCTAAAAAAAAAGAAAAAAGAAATAAAAAAAATAAAATAAAATAAAATATAATTAACTAAAATCAATTTTAAAAAAAATAAAAAGTTAGAAAATAAAATTAATTGGAAAAAAAATATTTAATAAGTTTTATAATAATAATGAGCTCTTCTATATAATTGATTAATTCTATTTAAATTCATTTTATCTTCAACTCCATCTATTTTTTAAAGAAATTTTATAAGTCATTCCAAAAAATATTTTCATTAACTATAAAATAATTAATTTCCATATAACCAAGAATATGATTAATTTTTAATTCATGATATAATTCTTGAAAAGAATGTTGAACACCCCAAAATTTCACATTAAATTCATTAAAATATTCAATTTATTAGGATTATAATTGAATTTTATTCCAAAATTTCTCATAATTTCTTTCAAAATATTGTTTTTAATAATATGATTATTTAAACCTTTATTTTTAAAATCAAAAAATTTATTAATAGTATTAACAGGTAAGGTTTTTTATAATTCATAAAATAGAAACAGATTGTATTTTAACTTTATTTTGATATTTATAATATTCTATATGAATAAATGTATATTAAGAAAGAACAACTTTTCCTTGTGGAATTTTATGTAATAAATGATTTTTCTGTTTCTTTTCCATAACTTTCATCATATTTATTTTCAGCATTAATTGATTGGACAAATCCTACATATCATTGTATTTTTTTTGTTCTAATTATTCTATTTATATATTCATCTTCTCTATTTGGAATATGATTTTTGTATCCTCATATATATAATGGAATTCTTAGAATATATATTTGATAAATATATTCTTATTTTTCCATTTAATTTTTTATTTTTTTTTTTCATTTAAATAATATTTTTAATTAATAAATATTTATTTTTAATTTTAAATAATATATATATAAATCCTAATTAATATAGTTATAAATAATATACTTTATAATTTATAAATAAGATAAATTTTTTTTAATTGAATTAATTCATATTGGCTATTTTTTCCATCATTTCTTTAAATTCATTAAAAGAAATTTGACAATCACCATCTTGATCAACTTCTTTAACTAAATCAATCCATTGTTGATTATTTGTAATTTTTAAAGGCATAGTTTCTTTTAATTCGGTAATCGTAATATAACCATTTCCATCAATATCAAATAATTTAAAAGCTTTAATTAACATATCTTCATTTAATAATTGTTCTTTTTTCATATTTACTGTTAAAAATTCAGAAAAACTTATAGAACCATCATTATTAAAATCAATTTCTTTAAAAATTTCATTTGCTCTTTGAATTGCTTCTGCTGAAGGATACATTATTTCTAAACATTTAATTAATTCATTTTTAGAAATTTCTCCATCTTTATTTTCATCAATTTTATCAAATTCTTCTTTTAATTTTTTAATTTCTTGATTTATACTAATTTGATTAGCTAAAAAAGCCAAAGTAGCTTTTTGTAAACTAACAATAGATTTAAATTTAGTTAAATTACCAATAATATCATCATTTAAATTAATTTCTTCTTTATCATTTTTTTCACTCATATTTTTTAACCATTGATTTTCAATTGCTTGTTCAGCTGTTAATCTTTTTAAAGGATCATATTCTAATAATTGTTTAACATAATCAATTACTTCTTGAGAAATTTTTTTAAAATCATTTTTTGGAAAAACTAATTTAGAATGTAATATTTTATTTTTAATTGCTTCTTCATTATTTCCCATAAAAGGAGGATGACCACATAACATTGTATATAATATAATTCCACAAGACCAAACATCAGCTTTTTCATTATAATTATTTTTAAAAACTTCTGGTGCAATATAATATATTGTTCCTAATTCTTGTGTTAAATTTTTATCATGTTTTATTGAAACTGATGTTCCAAAATCTATTATTTTAATAAATATATCATCTTTATTATTTGTTTTAATAAAAACTATATTTTCAGGCTTTAAATCTCTATGAACTATTTTTTTTTTATGTAAATGATTAACTGCAGAAATTAATTGTTTAAATATTATTGCAGCTTTTTTTTCTGAAAAAGAAACATTTTCTTGAATATAATCAAATAAATCTCCTCCAGAACAATATTCTTCAACCATATAAAAATAATTATTATCATAATAACAATCAAATAATTTTATTATATTTGGATAATCTATTGTTCTTAATACTGCAATTTCATTTGAAAAAGAAGTACTATCAACATGTTTTCTTTTAATTGCTTTTACTGCTCTTAAAAAATTTGTTGTTCTTTGTTGTACTTTATATACTGCTCCATATGCTCCTTCACCTAATTTTTCTTTTATTTCATATTCATCAAATAAACTTTTTGTTTTCATTCTTATAAAATTACTCTTGTCAAAAGTTAATGATGGTTTTTTATTTATTTTTTTATTTGTATTATTTTGAACTATTGATTGTGAATTTGTATTCGATAATAATGATGTTCCATTATTATTATCACTATTTATTCTAATTACACTTCCTTGAACTACATTTTTACTTTTACAAAGAAAACAATTATCTACACCCATGATTTAACAGATTTAATTTTATTTTTGATATTTTTTTATTTTAAAATTTGATTAAAAATGAAATGAATGGATTTAATAAAATTCATTTTTTAAATTATTTAAAATATTTTAGAAATATTTACATCTTATATATTCATTTATTTTTAATTTTTTAATATTTTAGAAAACTTTAATGATGAAATTAAGTTTTTTTTATATATCAAACTATTGAATTTGGATTATCATCATATTTTTCTGATAATTTAATGTAAATCTTTTTATAACTTCGTATCAATTTTTAATAACCAAAAAGAAAAAAATTTTTAGAAAAATTCTATATTTAATATAATAATAAAAAAATTTACAATTACATATAAAAAAGTTTTATAATGGTATTTTTTGGAAATTATCATTTTTGACAATCATTAATTTGTAAAATCTTTTGACTTTTTTCCTTATTGAATTCGATTTTTTTGAAAATCAATGATAAATAAATTTAAATTAAACAATATTTTAGAAAAATTTATAAAATAAATTTCTAAACAAATTTTTAAAAGGACAGTTCTCAAAAAGATTAATTTAAATCCCAAAAAATAATTTAAATAATATATTTAAATTTATTTTTTATGTTTTTAAAAAAAGACGTTATTTTTTCTTTATATATAAACCCATTTTAAATTGAAATGAATTATATCATTTTCTAAAATTAATCCAAATTTCATTAAAAACATTAAAAAATAAAAAAATAAGAATATAAAAAAATATATTTTATATAATAATCTAAAGGATATTTGTTTAGAAAAATATATTTTTCTCTTTAATATGGATTAACTCTACTTTTTATTAATTATTCATTTTACTAAAATAATATATATTTTTTTCCTATTTTTAATAAAAGTTTAAATTATAATTATTGACATTTTTATCTTTTATATTTTTTAGATATTTTATTCATTTATATTTATTGAATTTTTATGGATTAATTATTTTTTTCTATATCTTCAATTTTAATAATTTCTTTCAACTAATTTAAAATAATTCTATTTAAAAATAAATTCAGTTAAATATAATAAAATTATTATTTAAAATCTATTTTCAATTTTT
>JAJJKW010000001.1:65000-66707 GCA_023805745.1 Isotricha sp. YL-2021b | reverse complement strand
CCCAATCCCCAATCCCCAATCCCCAATCCCCAATCCCCAATCCCCAATCCCCAATTCATTTATCAATTATTATAATAATAATTTATTATTTATTATTTAATTTTTATAATTTCAAAATTAAATAATTTAACATAAAATCATCTTAATTTTAATAATATAAACAAGAAAATTAAAAAAACTCCAATATTTTTTATTAAAATAAATAAAAATATAAATAAAATATAAATAAATGTTAATGTCATTATCAATAATCCTTTTACTTAATTTTCTTTTAATAACAAATCAAAATAAGATGAATTTAAAAGAATCTAATTTAAATAAAATAACCGTAACACAATTAAATGGATATATAGCAAGATTAAAATTCCCAAAATGTAATATGGATGTAGATGCTAGAATAGGAAAAAATGGTTTAACAAATAATTTAAATGAAAATAGTAATGCAACTCCAAAAGGAACATTTAAATTTGGTTTAGCTTTTGGATTCAAAAAATTTCCAACTGATAAATCAATAAAATACCAAATTATAAATAAAAATTTATATTGGGTAAGTGATATTAAATCAAAATATTATAATAAATTAGTTGATATTAATAAAGTTCCTAAAGGTAGTTTTGATCCAAAAAAAAGTGAACATTTAATTGATTATCCCATTCATTATGAATATGCAATTGAAATTATATGTAATCCTAAAAATATTCCTAATAAAGGAAGTGCTATATTCTTACATATTATGAGTAAAAATAAAGGAGGTACTGCAGGATGTGTTGCTATTGAAAGAAATGATATGATCAAAATATTAAAAAATATTAACAAAGATACTATCATTGAAATTAAATAAGTGGGTTATTTACCTATTTTTATTTTAATATATACAATTTTATTTTTACAATTTTTATTAAATTGAGAAGATAATTTTTTATTTTTTTATATTCTTTTTTGAAAGTCAAATAATTTTTTATATATAGTATTTTAAAGAATAAATTATAAGAGTTTTTAATAAAGATTTTAATAAATTATCAATATCAAATAATATTATTATCTTTTACTTTAAATATTAAAATTCTTTGAAATATTAAAAAAATGGTAAGAATAAAACAAATAGCAAAAAAAAACTTTCATAAAAAGAATAAATTATATCAGTTTAAAGAGGATATTATTAACACAAAGAAAATAAAAATCTTTATTAATAATTTATCTTTGAATAAAATTTTTAGAAAAATAAAATCATCTTATAAAAAAAAATTTGAATATGAAATAAATAATATTTTATTACAGGCAACTGAAAATTTATTAATAGAATTATTTATAAATTCTCAAATTCACAATTCTAAAAATCAAATTTCCAATTCTCAAAAACTAATAAGTAAAAGAGAAATAATAAAGACAATTGAGACTGGAAATTTTATTGAATATATTTGTAAAATAAAAATAAATCAGAAAGAAATATTATTAATATTTGATGGTTATGGAAAGATTATTTTATATGATTTAAAAACATATGAAAAATTATTAAAATTAAATTATTTTTTTGGATATTTGAGAATATTTGATATATCAGAATTAGAAAATGAAATGATAATGATATCTTCAAATTATTCTATAAATATAATAATAATTGAAAAAGATATATTTAATAATTATTGTCTATATGAAGTAAATCATGATGATATTTTTAAAATTAAAAAAAAAATAATTAAAATTAAA
>JAJJKW010000001.1:0-57500 GCA_023805745.1 Isotricha sp. YL-2021b | reverse complement strand
CATGGTAGTCCAATACACTACCATCGAGAGCTGATAGGGCAGAAACTTGGATGATTTATCTCGGCGAAGCCGAGATTTGCGAAGTTATCATGATTCATCTTAATTGAAATATCTAATAAATACAACCTTGCGGCCTTGGCATGTATTAGCTCTAGTTTTTCTACAGTTATCCATTTGATGTATCAAATAAACTATAACTGTTTTAATGAGCCATTTGCAGTTTTACTGTGTAGTTATTTATACTTAGACATGCATGGCTTAGTCTTTGAGACAAGCATATGACTACTGGCAGAATCAACCAGGTACTACATGGGCAATGCCATATAGTAAGCTTCAATTAGAAAGTATAATTCATGATTTTCGTGAATTTGCTATGCAAAAACAGTCAATCAATGGATTATTTATCTTTCTTAATTGTAATCAACTAATTTTCAAAATCCTAAATTACTTTTTGAAAATATTCAAAAAGTGTTTAGAAATTGAAAACTTAATTGCAAACTTGTCATTGGAGAATACTTGAGAGTATTTCCAAAACAGGATATGCAGGATAAATAGATTAGCATCAATATCATATAGATATAAATACAATAATCTTATTTTTCCTTTATAGGACTCATTATGATACTCAATTTGTTTATAACAAATGAGTTCAATGTCATAAAAATATATGAGATGAGTCAGAGGAGTTTAAATGAATTAGAACTTTTAAGACTGCCAAGGAATGAAATCCAGGTGCCAAGTTCGAGAAAAGTTTTTTTTGAACCAGTTAAAAAACTTAGTTCAACTTTTTCTTTTTTTTTCATTTTATGCTCCATATATATAGCAAGGGCTATTTTAATTTAAACTCCGGAAATTAGTCAAAAAATCAAAATTTCACAAAGTAAGTTAAAAATTAAACTATATTAAAAAGATGTTCTTTAAATTCTTTCGTTTCTTTTCTTTATTTTTTATAATGGGATTATATGGTTTTTATTCTTTTTTCTAAAGATATTTTATTATAATTGTTTTATAATTTTTATTTTTTCATTTTCTTTCAGATTAAAAATCAGAAAATGGAAAAATGAAATGTTCTCTGATTTTATATATTCTAAAGAATATTTAACAGTTCTCATTTATTGTTTTTCACTTCTTCTTTTTCTAATATTTTAATTTTTTAATTTTTTGTTTCTTTAAACATGAATATTTTGAATAAAAAGAATAATTTTCAATTAAAAAGAACTGGGTTATATTTAGTTAAGTTAATATTAGTTATTAATGGCAATTAAATATGAATGAGATGGTTATACATCGAGAAAATTTATTTTATTTCTCGATTTTCTTGTTATTAATTTCACTTTTTATTTTTTGATAAAAAATTAAAGATGAATTATTATTTTTATTTTTGATTTGTTATTAATTCTTAATCAAAAAATTGTTTTAAGGATTTTCGAGAGTCAAAGGTCACTATAACCTCACACTAACAACTCACTCAAATCATTAAACCTCATATAAAGGTATTAATCAAAATACTAAAATTTGTTAAAAATTTTAATTTTTTATTTTTTTTCATTTTATTCAATTTTCTTAATTGAGCTATTTAATTTTAATAAAAAATTAAAAAGTTCATTGAAGGTTCATTGTTTGAGCTTTGAGGTTTGATTGACCTTTATAGTTTTGGTTAATAGGTTTAGGTTAGGTTTGGTTTTTTGATTGGATTTGAGTTGGTTTGTTTATATTTTTAATTTTTTATTTTAATTTAATTGATTTATAATATAAATAAAATTAATTCATTTATTTTTTAATTTAAGTATTAAGAAATTTTTTTAACAATATATACATATTAATAAAATTCACTAATATATATATTATTCATTAGTATTTAGAAATATTTAAGTAAAAATATATTAAGACATCTACTTTTAATTTTTAAATAATAGTCAAAGATTTGGAATTTGAAAGTAATTTAGCATAAAAAGCTATTTATTAATTTTTTTAAGCTTTATATATTAATTGAAATGTATATCAATTAGAATCGATCATACTAAGCCTAACGCACCGGATCCCTTCCGACCTCCGAAGTTAAGCGGCTTAAGGTTTGGTTAGTAGTCTTGTGGGTGACCGAAGGCGAACCCCAAATGTCGATTTTTGACTTTTTGAATTTTTATTTCTTTAATATCTTTATTTTTTATCAAATACATCTCTTCTTTTATTATTTTATAATAATTAAAAATATCTTCTTTTTATTTTTCTTTTTATTGACACAATAAAATATATTGATTAATTAATTAATTATTAAATAATTTTTAATTATTGATTTATTTAATTATTTATAATTAATTAATTAATTAATTAATTAATTAATTTTAAATAAGGAAAAAATGGAAATTTCTAGATTAAATTTTTTTTTATTCTATCAATAATAATTTCATAAATAAAACATATTTATAATCAAAAAAAGAGAATTTATCTAAATTCTTTTTAAATATTTTTTCTATATTGAAATTTTTAAATTTTATAATTTCCTTATTTCAAAAATATATTCTTCTATTTTTATTTTTTTATAATATATGGAATATTAAATAAGTATAAATAATGTCGGAAACATTAATTTTTCAATAAATAAAAATTATAAAGATAATGAAAAATTTACAAAATGAAAATGAAATTAATACTGATTCAAAACAAAAAATAAATGAAGAAGAAAAGAAAATTATAATAGAAGAAGAAATAAATACAGATTCAAAGAATAAATTAAATGAAAAACCAAAACAAAATGAAAAAATAAAACAAAATGAAAATGAAAATAAAAAACAAAATAAAAAAGTTGAAAAAAATCAATTTAGAACAGCATTTGATGATATTTTTGAATTTCCTTTAAAAATATCAAATATATTAAAAGATTTATCAATAAAAGAAAAATTTGAAGAAGAAAAAAGACTTTCAGTTCCAAATTTAAGAGAATTTTTCAATATATGTGAAAAGAAAAAAAATAAATGGGATGAAATTCCTGTAACAAATATTCAAAAATTTTTTGATTTATGTGAAAAAACTTCTTTAAATGAAAAGAAAGAAAAAGAAAATAAAAAATTAAAAAAACCAATTAAAGAATTTTCTAAATCATATATTCAAACTACAATATATAAAAATGGTCATAGAATAGATGAAACAAAACAAATTATTAGAAATGAAAATGGTGAAGAAATTATTAAAGAAAAATTAATTGATGGAAAAGGAAAAAAGACTATTATTAAAAATGGACAAAATAAAATAATAAAAAAACAAAAAAAATTATTACCAGAATATACATATATTAAAAGATATAATCCTATTTATAATGTTTTTAATGATTTTGATTTATTTGAAATAAGACCTAAAAAAGTGTTTAATAATGGATTATTTGGTGGTTTTCTCCCAATGAGATTACTTTTATAAATCTTTTTACTTAATAAGTTTAATATATATTTTAATATTATTAATTATTATTTTTAATTATTCAACTTTAAAATTTTTTTTTTGAAATATACCAAAGTTATATACATCATTTTAATTTATTTACAAATTTGAAAAACTTTTTTCAGCCTAACTATATTTTGATAATTATTTTCAACATCAAAAATAAAAACAATGATTATTATCAAAACAATAAACAAATTCGAAACAACATCAATAATAAGATTAATATAAAATAAATTAGAAAAAGTATTGAAAATATTTTGAATTCCAATTTTTATAACTTTAAAATTAACAATACTTCTTAAAGGTCTATAAATAAAAAAGTTAAATAAAGCACATTTAAATAAATAATCTTCTTTAAGATATTCAATAATACTTTTATAATCTTTTTTTTTAATTGATTTTATTCCATCAATAATTAAACCAAATTGATTTTGAAAAATAATTTCAGATTTATGAAATTCCATTGCTTCAGTTGTTTTACAATAAAAAGATAAATTTTTATATAATTGAATTTCTGGAAATTTATTATTTATTTGATTTAATCTATCATCATTTGCTAAATCAAAAAAATTATCACAATCAAGTGAAATAACATCAGATAAAAAATATAAAATATGAGAAATTTTTTTTTGATTTTGTTCTGTTTGAAATATTTCTATAAATTTTTCTTGAATATCAATGTCAATTCCTTTTATTCCAACAATTTTTGAAATTTCTTCTTCAGTTTGATTAATTAATAATAAAAATTGATAATAAATCATATTTTTATATCCCGAAGCTTCTGTAGAAGTACCTGATTTAATTATATCAATTACTGAAATTGCTTGATTAAATGTTTTTAATAAAAAACCATTTTGAAATAAAAATATTATTATCATTAAAAATGTTATTATTTTTATTAATATAAAATATTTATTATCATATCCATTTCTTTTCAATGTTTTTAAAGAAAAAATATATTTTTTTTGAACTTGTTTAATAAATTTTTTATATTCTTCTGTTGATTTTTCTTGTTCTTTATTTTCTATTCTTATATATTCTTTTAATTCCTTTTTATATTTATGATATATATTATCTAATTTTGATAAAATAGAAACTGGATTTTCTGTATACATTTCAATTAATTTTTCTAAATTATTTAATTTTTTTTCAAAAGTATTCCTAAAATTCACTGATTCATTTTCTTTTTTTAATTTAATTATAATTGAATTTAAAATCATTAATACAATATGATTAAATTTTATAATATAGAAACAAAGTGTCAAGAGAATTAAAATTTTTAAAAATAAAATAATAATTTGATATATAAGAGAAATATATTTAAATCTTTTTAATAAATTATTATAATAATCATCCAATCTAAATCTCATTTTTCTTAAATATTTTTCATAAGTATAAAAATTTAAAAGAATTTGATAAATTTCAATATGACTTATAGAAAGTTCTGTTTCATAATTAAAATTTTGAAAAACACTATTTTGATAATTAATAATATAAAAAGGTTTAATCATATAATCATCATAATATGTATTCATAACAATAATCGAATTAATAATTAATTCTAAGGCTTCATTAACAGTAACATCTATTTTAATAATATCTATATTTTTAATTTTAATATTAGGAACAATTTGAATATATGTAAAATTATCCTTTAAAATATCATTTAATTGTTTATCATTAATAGTATGTAAAATAGTTTGTACCTTATATAAAGTATCACTCATTGAATCTGCTAATAAAATATTTTCTTCTTGAAGAATTTTTGTAAAATTTAAAAATTGTTCTGGATAATAAGAATTATATCTAATTGTATATTGTTCCATAAAATTAACACAAGTTGTATCTTCTGGTGATTCTGGAAAACATAATAAAATAAAAAAAGATGCTATTAAATGATATAATTTTCTATAAAAAAATTTAAATTCTGTCATCATTGAATAATGAGTAGTAAATTTTTTTTGGATTTTTTTTTGATGAAATAATCCAATTATTATTAAAAATATAATCATTAATAATAAAATCATTTCAAGTATTTGGAAAATATGAAAAAGACTTGTTGATAAATATTCATCGTTTGAATTCAAATTTTTTTTTTTTGAAAAATTACTGAATTTTGAATTTAAACTTAATGAAGATTCCATTGATGCAACACTATTTTCATCTCTTTTATATTGATCTATAAATGATTGACTAATATAACTTAATTTTAAATCTTTCATTGTTGATTCTTCATCAGATTGTTTTCTCTTTTTTTCATCTTTATATCTATAAATATTAAATTGTTCATTGTCTTGATTTATTGAATAAATTATTTTTAAAATTTTATTTTCTATTTTATTTTCTGAGAGAAAAGTATTTAATGATATTAAATTATTACTTGTTTTTAAAGGTGTATGAAATTGTTTATTACCATATCCAATTAAAAACTCTTTATTTGTTATTTTTTTTTGATTTGTAATTATTATATCTTTATTAATTATATATTGACCATTCAAAACTATTTGATCAGACATTTCTTTTTTATAAAGATAATTAACTTTTAAAATTAATAATTTATAATATATATTATAATCAATTTTGTCTATTATTATTTCTCTTATTTCTGGAATATTATATTGAGAATTTTGTAAAATTGTATTTTCCGATTTTAAAATCAATGATAATAATATATTTTTAATATTTTTTCTTTGAATTTGTTCTAAATTTTTAGGAAAAAGTTCATAAAAAGAAGAATTTAAATATTTAATTAAATCTTTTCCCACTCTAATTATTTTTAAATCAAAATTTATTATATCTAATAATAAAGTTATATTATTATTATTATGATAAAGATAATTAATTATTTCTTCATATTGTGAAAAAGTTTCTCTTATTTGGATTTGAGTATTTGAAATATGAGAATTAAAAAGTTCTTCATAAAAAATTGAACAAATAATTAATGAATAAAAAGAATTATTTCCATTATTTATATTTTTTTTATTAAATAAATTATTCTTAAAATTTTTTGAATTTAAATTTTTCAATAAAATTGATAAATTTATTATATTTTCAAATTGAGAAAGTGAATCTGAAAAACATTGACGTATAATTTTTTTTAATTTAATCAATGTGTTTTTAGAAATTAAAATAAAATCACTCATTAAAACTAATTGATTAACTAAAATATGTTCCTCTTCAATTTTATTTTTATTATTTTCATTTAATATTTCAAATAAAATTTCTAAATTTAATATTAAATTTTTATCTTTTAAAAAATTAATATAATGAAAATGTAAAATATTCATAAAAATATTTGGAGAACTTGATATATATTTGAAATTATATTCAAAATATTTTTTCAAAATGAATCTTAATAATATCAAATATTTATTATTACCTTTATAAATAATATTAAAACAATCATTTGAATTATCTAAATCTGTTTTATCATCATTATTTTTAAGCAATTTTTTATTATTAAGTCTATCACACATATCACATATATTACATTTAGTTCTATGAAAATTCAAAGCTTCTTGAAATTTTATTCTATTTTCCATATTTGAATAATAAGAAAAAAGATAATAAATTGCATTTGAATCATTGTTATTTTTTTTAATAATAATTAAATTAAAAGGATTATACATTATTGTACCAATTAAACAAGCAATAAATACATAAATAATAACATATAAAAAGTTAATTGATAAAATTTTATCTTTTCCATTAAAAAAAATAAATAAAAGAGTTACAGAAATTCCAAAATTCATTGATAATCTAATTTTTGAGAGAATTATATTATTCATTAAAAAATAACTTTTTTTAATCATTAATAATATAAGATATGAAGAAGTAGTAATATTAATAATAAAAGAGATGAAATAAAAAAATTTAGAAATTTTTCCATTATTATTTATACTTAATGAAATAAAAATTTTAACTAAAGTATTAGATATATCTATTATTACACTTAAATTATCATATGGAAGTTTAATAAAAGGAGGAGAAAATTCATAAAGATGAAAATATCTAAAATTATTAATTGTGATTAAAAAATGTTTGAAAATAAATAATAGTGAAATAAAAAAATAATAATCATTTAAACTGAATATTATTGTAATATAAAATTGAAAAAAAAAACGAAAATAAAAAAGTTCATAAAAATTTAAAACAAAAATACGAATAATTGTATTTTTACATTTAATAAAATCATAAACTAAATAAAAAATATCAAATATCAAAATAAAGGAAATTGATATAATAAATAATATTTTTTAATTTTTGATATTTAATTTTTTTAAAAACCATAAAGGAATACAGATTTTAATTCTTTCTAATTTATCATATTTTTCATTAAATTCATTATTAAAAATTTCTAAAAATTGAGAGATTATTGTAATAGTTTCTAAAACATAAAGAAAAGAATGAATAAAAATTGATTTAATTATATATTTATTCATATGATAAAAATATAAAGAAAATGATTTTTTTTTCATTTATTTATTTACTTATTTAATTAGTTAAAGACTTTAACAAAAATTATGTATTATTTATTCATTTTTAATTTTTATTTAATTCAAAAAAATATAAGGAGAATAGTAATGAAATGTTGTTATTTTTGTAATAAAGATTATAATAATTTTAGTATAAATTCAATTCAATCATCAAATTCAAACAGAATAATTCCTCCGAAGAATAAAACAATAAATTTATTTAATATTATTCCAAAAAATAATGAAATAAATGCTTTATCATTTAAACCGACATCTATAAATGATAATAAAATAAAAGATATTTCACAGAAATCAATTATAATTGAATCTATTGAAATAAATAAAAATGAAAACATTAAAAAATTATATACAAAAAATTGTCATTCATCTGCAGAATGTATTAAAAATCAAACACAACCTCCTATTGAAAATTTAAAATTTTGTTATTTTGATGATGATAAAAATGAAATAAAAAAAAAAACAAATACATATAATGTATTAAAAAATAAATCAAATCTTCAAATTCCAAAAATTAAAAACTTTGAAAATTTGATTGAAAAAAATTCTCAACAAAAAATTGAAATACAAGAAAATAAATTAAATGAAAAAAAACTAGTAAAAAAAAAGACAAGATTTAATTTAAAAGCAAATACAAATATAGAAAAGAATAATAATATTAAATTAACCAAATTAAATATAGTAAAACATAGAGTCTCAGTTATGGATTATGAATCAATGTATTCAAATAAAAATTATAATAAAAAGAAAAGTATATCAGTGATTAATTTAAGAAATAAAGAAACAAATGAAAGTAAAATCCTAAAATCTATTTCAAAATTAAATCATATATCAACAAGAGAAGATTTAATATATTTAACAATAGTAAAAAATATAAAAAAAAAAAATAATTTATCATCAATTGATAAAACAATAAATTTAAATTATTTAATATTAGAGAATTATTCTGGAAAATTACTTCTTAATACCTTAATAATTGAACCTTTAGGTTTAAAAAAATATTCAAGAAGAAATGCTAAAGATAGTTTAACTTTTTTTGGTTATTCCGAATATAAAGATTTTAATGATTATGTTTTAAATAATACATCTTTTATTTATAATTCAAAACTTCTTACAAAAACTTTTTTTGCAATTTCATATGATATTAATTATGATATTTATTTTATTCAACCAATTTTAGATAAAAATAAAGAAGGGAGATTTGTTTTAATTGATATTTCAAATAATAATTTTCCTTTTATAAATAATAAAGTATTTATGATAAATAAAGCAATTATATTAATCAATCCTTCAAAAGAAAAAAATCATCATACTATAAATTATTTTCTTAATATTAAAATTATTGAAAGAGAAAATGATCATGGAAGAAGTTGTTTAGTAAATATTTTAAAATATGGAAAACCAATAGAAATTGGTTATAAAGAAAATAATTATATAATATTAACAAAAGGAAATGATGTTAATTATGATTTATATTGTGAAATTAATTTTGATAAAGATTCTGAAATTTATTCAATTTCAGGAAAAGGAATATGGTATGTTTTAGACCAAAAATATTCTATAAAAAAAGAAACTTTGGTAAAAATTGGGGATGATATAATTAGAGTTAATATTTGTTCAAAAAGTATATTAGAATTAGGAGATGATTAAAAATGTGAATAATGTTTTTTCGTAAAATATTATTTATTTATTTGTTATTAAATTAATTTACTTATAAATATATTTTAAATTTGACTAATTATAATATTAAATTTTATGAAAATTATTTATTTATTTTTTACAATTGAAAAATAATATAAATTAATAATTCAACTAATTTCATAAATTCAAATAAACTTAAAAGAATTGAATGTTAATAAGATATTTTGGAAGAGAATTACCAACAAATTTTAATAAAGAAGAAAATATACAAAAAAATTTTAATTATTCAGAATTGATAAAATTAGATATGAAAATAAAGCCATATTCTTTTAATAATTATTTCCCTCTAAAACAAATTAAAGAGGAAAATTCTCATCAAACAATTTTATCTCATATATTTTCAAAAAAATCAAATGAAAATAAAGAAAATAATAAAATAACAATCAATCTTTTTTCAAATCAAATAAATAAACAAAATACTAATATAGAAACAATAAAATATAATCCTCAATTAGTTCAAGAATACTCAAGTGACATTTTTACATATTTAAAAGAAAATGAAAATATTAATTATCCAGACTATTCAAAAAATATTTTTTCAAATCAAAAATCAGAAAAAATAAATGCTAAAACAAGAGCAATTGTTATAGATTGGTTAATTCATATACATTATAAATTTAAACTTAAAGAAGAAACACTTTATTTATCAATTAATATAATGGATAGATTTACAAAAAAATATTCTTTTAATTTAAATGAATATCAATTGATTTCAATTTGTTCTTTTTTAATTGCCTCTAAATTTGAAGATATTTATCCACCAGAAATTAGTGATTTAATTTATGCATCTAAAGGAATATATAATAAAGAACAAATAATTAAAACTGAATATGAAATTTTAAAAAAATTAAATTTTGATTTACTTTATAATTCCTCTTACAAATTTTTAATTTATTTTTATTTAAGTAGTCAAATTAAGAATATAAAAGTATTACATTTAGCACAATATATTTTAGAACTTTCTTTATTAAATTTATCATCTCTTAAATTTAAACAAAGTTTAAGAGCTGCCGCTTGTTTTTATATGGCTAATAAAATTTTAAAAGAAAATAATTGGAATTATAATTTACAATTTCATACAGGTTATAAAGAAAGTGATTTGAAACCTTGTATTAAAGATATTATTCTTTTTTTACAATTTGAGTTAAAAAATACATCTAATAGTATTAGAGATAAATTTAATTCTTCGAATTATAGTTTTGTTGGAGGAATTTTTAACAAGAAAATGTAATTAAATTTTTTTTTATAAAAATACATTTATGAATAATATTTAATTAATTAAATAATTAATATTTAAATTAAAATAATAAATTAATTTATTTATATTTTATTATTTTTTAATTTTAAAAACCAAATTTATAAAAAAGAAAAAAAATATTTTAAACAATAATTTAAAAATAAATATTTAGGTATCTAATTTAACAATCAATAACAAACTTAAATTTTTGAAAGAAATAAAAAAATAAAAATATATATATAAAAAAATATTAAAATAAAAGACTAATATTTCATAAATAACAAGAAAACTTTCCATAAAAATGGAAAAAAAAAATTATTTTTTAAATCTTCCCCATATTTTAATAGTTCCATCCATACTTGAAGTAACAACATTAAAATTTTTTAAAGAAATAATTCCACTTAAAGGTTTAGTATGTCCAATTAATAAAGCTCTTTCATTAGTTCCAATTTCCCATATTCTTCCTTTACAATCAGTTCCAGCAACTAATAAATATTTTTCATGATCCATTAAATTACAATCATAAATTGCATCTTTATTAAATTGAACACTTCTAATTTTTTTCAATGAAAGTATATTAATAAAAAATATTGTTCCATCTTCACAACATGCAATTAATCTATTTCTAGCATATCTTAAATTATCTATTTCTGAATTTAAAGTATCTATAATTTTAATACAATTATATTTTTTTTTTGAATCCCATATTCTTATTGTTTTATCATCACTTCCTGAACAAAGATAATTATGTTGATTAATAAATAATAAACTGACAATAGAATTTGTATGACCAATTAAATTTGTTTTTTTAATATATTTCTTTTCTTTATCTTTTTCCCATATTATTAAAAGAGAATCATCACCAGCACTAAAAATATATGTTTCATTTTTATTACTTACATATGCTGAACATAAAACACTTTTTGTGTGTGCTGATAATGTTGAAATACATTTTAAAGTTTTTAAATCCCATAATTTTAAAGTTTGATCTACACTCGTTGAACATAATAAATATAATTTAGGGAATTCTCTTATTGATAAAACTGAATTTAAATGTCCTTTTAATATTGCATTTAATTCAAATTTTATATTATTTTTTGTACCCCATATTTTTATTTGTTTATCTAAAGATGATGTTGCTATTTCATTTGTTAATGTTATATTTATTAAACATGTTATTTCTAATTCATGTGCATTTATTGTTTGAATACATTTATATTTATATGATAATAATTTGGGATCTCTTACTACTTTATGAGGATTGAAAATATCATTTTCATCTTCACTATCTTCATTTTGAGATATTGCAAATTCATTATTATCTGATATTTCATTTTCTGAAATATTATATTTATTTCGAAATTCAAATGATTTATTTCTTTGTTTTTCATAGAGATTTCCATTCCTTTTATAAAATGGGAAAGGATTATTATTATTATATATATTATATAAATTATTATTATTTTTTGGTAAATTAAAATTTCCATATAAATTATAATTATTTAAATTATTTCTAGCACTAAAAGAATAAGGTAGATAATTATTATATAAATTATTTGGACTAACAATTCGATTAATATACTGTCTTGGATATATTTCACTATTATATAATTTATTTGGATATGAATTACCATCAAATCTAATTTTTGGTTGTTCACTTCTTTTATCAAATTTATTTGCATAAATTATTTTACTTTGTGGATTATCAGGCCCTATAATATTATTATCTATTTCATTAAGATTTAAATTAGGATCATACAGACTATACTGATATATTTCATCATCAGGATAACTAATTTGATCATTTATATTATTCGGAAATTCTTCACTATAATTTATAAAATGTGGATAAACTTCTCTATCAGGTAAATTATTAGGATATAAATCACTATAACGTAAATTTCTTTGATAATTATCTGGAGAATAAATTGATATTTTTTTATTCATTTCAAAAGGATATTCTCTTAATTTTCTCTTATTAAATGAATTATTATAATTATCAATTGATTTAGATCTTTTAATTTTCTTTTTTTTATCCGGTTTTTTTTTATAAGGTTTTTTATTTTTTTGATTATTATTTTTTGATTTAGATATATTATCATCTTTATCATTATTTTTTAAATCTTCTTCATCATCATCAATTGCTTTTTCACTAACATGTCTTTCATTATATCTAATTCTTTCTTCAGATGCGTCACATCCCATTTTATTATTGTGAATAAAAAGTTTTTAATAATTTATAATTATGAAATTTAAATTAAATGAAAAAATATTATTTCCTTTTTATTAAATATTTTAAATAAAAAAAATTATATAAAAATTTTTAAATTATAATTCCTTTAATTTACTATTTGAATTTTCTTTATTAATTTTTTCAATTAATTGATAATGAGGAAGTTTTCTTTCAAGTCTTGTATAATATTTTTTAAAATATAAATCTTTAATATCATCAACATAAGTAAACCAATAAGGAAAATTATTCCAAGGAACAAACCAACACATAGTAAAAATAATTAAAATACAAATACAATAATAAATTATTTTACTATCTTTACTAACTTCAGGGAAAAAATTACTATCACCAAAGAAAATAACTGCTAAATTAGTAACTGAACCAAAATAAATAAAAGTTTGAATTATATCATTATAAATTTCTATACCTAAAGATTTATCAAGAATATTTACTCTAACTAAAAAAAATACTTTATATGAATCAAAAAATTTTTCTAAATAAGCTAAAATAAATATAACTAAAGGAGATAAAGGAGCTCCTACTCCAAATAATAAAACTATACCAAATAATATTATCATTTCTGAATATTCAAATATTAAATCATCATAATTATTACACATTATTTGATGTTCTATACTATGTGGAACTATATCATTTAAATTATCTTTATTTATTTGCTTTTTAAAACTTGCTAAAGCAGCATTTTGAAAAAAAATATGTAAATATGTTTCTATTATATCAAAAATAAAATACCAAAATAACATTGAATATAAATGAATTTGCATTTCTTCTAAACAAGATTCACTTCCATTATATCCATAACATTTTTCTTCTTTTTTATTAAATATTGAAGTTCTTTTTAAGAAAATTATATAAAATATTGATGAGTAAAAATTAATTATTTCAAATAACATTAATTTAATTGATAATGTATTTAAACTTTCATAATCTTTTTGATTATTTTGCCAATTATTTAAAAATTTTGCAACATACCAATATGAAATATATAATAATTTAACTTGGAATAAACTAAATGTTCCAATTAAAAAACCAATGAAACCTCCTCTTTCTGGATAATTTTCTAATAAATATGATTTCCATTTGAATAATAAATAAACAATTAAAACTGATATTGATAGCATAGCAAAAAGAATTATATAAGTTATAATAGTTTTAAATATTCTTTTAACTTGATTTACATAAGGAAAATCTTGATAAAATATTAATTTTAAATAACCATCTGGAATAAAATTTTCACTATCAGGTTCATTTCTTATATAATTTTCAGTACCCCAAATATAATTAAAAATTTCTTCTTTTTGTTTCCATTGTTTAGAAAAAATTGATGCCCATAAAAGTAAAATTGCACTAAAAAATATTAAAACAATTTCATTTGCATTTTTTTTCTCATTTAAATTAAATCCAATTGAATATACAATAATTCCCATTAAACTTGGGAAAATTAACCATTTAATATAATCTGTTAACCATAGAAAATAATAAGATATTTGTTCACCATAATAATTTCTTATTGTAAATATATAATCTAAAGTTTTTGAATTATTAAATACATTCCATGAATTAAAAACAATATTTCCAATACTTAATTTATTTCCATAATCAACATAATTTCTTTTAATTAAAATATATTTGATTAAATTCTTTTTTATCATATATTTTTTTTTGATAATAGTATCAAAAGAATCAAAAATAATTCTTAATTTATCAATATTTCTAAATTTAGAACATCTATCACAATTTTCATCTCCTTCAAAATTTACATTACATTCATGATAATCATCATTACTTTCATATCTTTGAAATTTATCATCTTTTTCACTAGTATATCTTTCATAAGGAGGCCATAAAAAAACATTATTAATATCTAATTCATTATATTTAATTGGATACCATTCTCTTCCTTCAGGATCATCATTAATTTTTTTTAATAAATTTATATTATCATTTTGTATTATATCAAAATTTAAATTATCTTTATTTTTTTTATGTAATAAATTTGAAAAATGTTGATATTTTAAACCATAAGGTTTCATTTTTAATTCATATTCATTTTTTTCTGCTAATTTTGTTATTGTTTCTTCATCTCCAAAAATAGATAAAATAAATGAATCTGGAATATCAGAAAAATCAATTGAAATATTTAATTGTGTAAAATATTGTATAACCTTACTAAATATTAAAATTAAATCATCAAAATCAAAATAATAATAATTTACATCATTTCTTTTTACTATATTTTGAAATAATTTATTCATTCTTTGATAATATTCTGGATTTTGTTCATTTAATTTTTTTGCTTTGTATTCTGAACATTTTGATAAAAGAACATCTATAAAATCTTCTGAAGTAGTTTGAAATTTTTCAAATAAATGTAAAACATGTTCAATAACTCTTTGAGTTACTTTATTTCTTTGAATTATTTCTGCACTTTTTAAACTATCATCAAAATTATTCAAATCAAAATTTTCTTCAAATTTAACATCTAATTTTAAATCATATGAAAAAAATCCTGTTAATAAATTTAATCCAGTTATTCTTCTAAAATTATTTTGTCTTAAACAATATTTTTTATAAAAAGAATTTGGACAATTAAAAAGAAGAATTATAAGAGGAGTATTTTCTAAAGGTTTTTTTCCTTTTATTAATGAATCAATTCCATCTTTTATTAATAAAACTATATTGGATGCTATTACTTCAGAACTAAATATATTTTTAAATATAATTTAATTTTACCCAGATATTCCTTTTTGTGCTAATAAAAGTTGTCCAAATAAATTATTTTTTGCAATATAATCTTCATTCCTACCTGATGTTTGTTTATTTAAATTTTCATTACTTTCATCATTTTCTAACATTTTTTTGAAATATTGTTTTAAATTAATAAAAAATTAAATAAAGAAAAAATTATATTTTATAATTTCATTTTATTTAAGATAATGATTTAACATTCCACCTTTTGAACACATATAATTAAATAAATTTGAATCAAAATGTTTTACAACTTTTTCACTTTTTTGTTTGTCAATATATATTTCTTCAAATTTACCATATTCAAATAAAGAACCTAATGTAACAAATAAAAAACTAATTATCATTTCTAATAAAATTTCTATTGGAAACTTTGAAAAATCAATACTATTAGATTCATTATAAAATAAATTTTTATCTATAAAAACAAAATAAAAAAAATAAAATACTTTTTGAAACAACATAAGCAGAATGAAAAATAATTAAAAAGCCAAAACTAATTAAAAATTTAGACATTTATAATAAAAAAATAAATTAAAATTTATTTTTGAAAAAAAAATTGATATTATATCAAAAATAAAAAAAAATTTAATTATAAAAATGGAAGAACAAAAACAACCTGAAGCACAAGTTATAGAAATTCCTCAAGATTTAATTCTTGATTTAGATGATAATATGAAAACTGTAATGAAGGATGTTATTAAAAGAGCTTTTGATGATGAAAAAACTCCAGTTAAAATGTGTGAATTTATTAAAGCAAAATTATTAGAAAAAGAAGAAGGAAAATGGAATGTTATTATTGGAAAAGATTTTTCTACTGTTGTTGTTCATAAAAGTAGAAGATATGGTTTATTTAAAGTTGGAGAATTAAATATTCTAGTTTGGCAATCTGGAAGTACAACTCTTTAAAAAATTGATTGTTTAAATTGTTTTTTAACTTATTAAAAGTAACTTAAATTTTTTTTAATAAATAAATTTTATTTTTTTAGTTTTTTATTATATACATAAAATAATTTTATTAAAAGAAAAATTAAACTAAATAATGTTAATATTACAAAATAAACTTAAAAAAATATAATTAAACTAATATATATATAAAAATATATAAATATATATTATTATAAGATATATAAAAAAAATAATTTCTAAAAACCCAAAAAAAAATTTTTTTATTAAAAATATTAAAAAAAAATCAAAAATAAAATTAAAAAAAATAAAACAAAAAAAACTAAAATGGCAAACAATAATATTCTAACAAAAGGATTTTACGCAGCAGCCTTAAGTACATTTCATCTTCTCTACATAGTAATATTAGGAATATTAGCTAAAAAATTTAAAATAATCGATGATACATTTCAAAAAAATTTATCAAAAGTAGTAACAAATGTAATATTACCATGTTTTATATTTGCTCAAATAGTAAATAATTTCCGTATAGAAAATTATGAATTAATATTTGATTCATTATTTGGATGTTGTTTTTTATTTTTTTTCGGTTTATTAATGGGATATATTATATCAAAATTTTTAAGAAATTCTCCATGTCAAGCAAGATTTATAGAAGCAGTATTTTCAACACCACATACAACATCAATGACTATAGTATTAATTCAAGTAATTGGTCCATTATTAGATCAAATAATTCCAAGAAGAAATTTATATGGAAATTCTGAAAAAAGAGGTTATTTATATATTGCAATGAATAGTATATATTCTAATATTTGGAGATGGTCTGGTGCTTATTATTTAATTGATGAAGAAGATTTAGTTGATCATAGAATTGAAGGAAATGAAGATGTTGAAACAAGAAAAAGTCAAGCTCCAGAAAGAAGTATAAAAGATTTTTTTAAAAGTGTTGTTAATGTTCCTTTAGTTGCTTCTGGAATTTCTATATTATTTACTTTAAATCCTTATTTTCAAAGTTATTTTTATACTCCAAATTCATTATTAAATGAAACTATTATTTCTGTTAATGTTATGATTGGAAAATCTTATGGTTTTATTGTAATGTTTTTATTAGGTTTATCTTTTGGAGATTCTATTAAATTACCTAGTGATAAAAATAATAATATTAATAATAAAAATGAAAAAGAAATGACATTTTTAAATAATTGTGATTTATTTTGGATTTCTGTTATGAAATTAATTGTTATGCCACTTTTAGCTTGTCCTTTAATTATTCTAATTTTTAGAGATTGGTTAAAAAGTGATGATGTTTTAGTTTTTATTTTCCTTTTTATGGCAAGTGCTCCAAGTGCTATTAATATTATTGTTATTTGTACTTATAAAGATTTATATGTTAAAGCTGTTTCTTTACTTATGATTGTTATGTATGCTGCTTCTATTATTACTCTTACTTTACAAGTTACTTTCTTTGTTTATGTTATTGGATATTTAAATATTCCTAAAGTTACTCCTATTGTTCCAGTTATTTAAAATTTTTATATATCTTTTTTTTTATTTTTTTTTTTTTTCTTTATTTGAATTATATTTTTTGATTAAGGAGTTTTTTTCTTGAATAGGTTTTTATTGAGGATTCAGAGTTTTATTACTTAGATAAATATTTTTAAATTTTTATTAATTGATAAAAACAATTTTTTTTAATTTTGTATTTTTTTTTATAATGTTTTTTATAATTCTATTTTTAATTTTAGATATTTATAATTAAATTATCAATTTAAAATAGAATTATTTTACAAAAATAAATTAATTTTTTAATTGTTTTAATTATTGAAATAAATATTAAATCTTTTCAGTAATTAAAAGGAAAATTAAATAATATTTTATTATATAATCTTTAATTTAAATACTTAAATCTTTTTAAAATAAAAAAATTAAATCTTATTTAATGGATTTATATTTGAAATTTAAAAAGCATTTTTATGGATTTTCATTATTCTATTCTATTTAAAAATTTTTATATTAATTAATATTTTAATTAAATATTATTTTTTAAAAATTATTCTATTCCAATTTCATTTAAAAATGAAATTATATTTTCTTTATTATCAAGTAAATTTAAAAGAATATTTAAAGTTCTTTTAAATAAATTATAAATATCATTGAATTTAGAAATATGTCTTCCAATATCACAATCTTCATCAATATAACTTTCAATTGAAATTTTTTTATTTTCATTACTTATATAGTAATTCCATTTAAATTTAGAAATAAGATTAAAAGTATTTCCCCCTTCTTTAATACTAATTCCTTCATTTTGATAATCAAACTCATTTACATAATAATTTAAAAATTTAATAAAAAAATCCCCAAAATTCATATTTATCTTATTTTCATTTTTTGAAATATATTTTTGATAAAAATGAATCACTAAAATAATAATAGAATAAGAATTCATTCCTCCATCATTTCCATTATTTTTTAAATTATTTAAAGATAAAAATCTTTTAATAAAAAGAATCATATATTTTAAAATTGGATGATGACAAATGAAACTTTTTATAATTTTTGAAAATTCTAATCCATCAGTTTGATTTAAAGAAATATCAACTTTTAAATTAGTTTCATTACAAATAGTTTTAATAATAGCAACTTTAGCATCAATAATATCAGTTGTATCATTATTTAAAAAACCTTCATTTAATAATATATCTTTAAAATTTTCTAAAAATGAAAGTTGATTAAAATCAGAATATTCAAGATTAAATATTATAGAAATATCAATATCACTTTCATTGGTATCTAAATTTTGTGTTGATGAACCATATAAAATATAAGTAGAAGTAGGATAATATGAAAATAATATTTTTTCAAAAAATTTTATTGTTATTTTTCTTCTTTCTTTATAATTTTTTGAAGGGAGAATTTTATATCTAGAATAATCAAATATTTCATAATGTAATTTTTTGATTCCTAGACTATATCTAGAAAGATTACTTTGCCAATAAGGATGATATTTTTGTTCTGATGAATATGAATCATTTTCTGAACTTGACATTTAAATAAATTTAAATTTTCTCAAATTTTTATATTTTAAACCGAATTTTAAAAAAATATATTTTTTTTATAATAAGTTTATTTGTGAATAAATTATAGTAAAAAATTATTGTTACATTTAAAAAGATATAATATTATTTATTTTAAAAAGAAGTTATATTTATTTGAACATTTATAAAGAAGATAATCATAATATTTATTATATTTTTTTATAAAATATAAAAATATAATTTCAAAAAATATATTATTCTAAAAATTTTTTTAAGAAAAAATAAATTAAAAAAAAAATAAAAAAGAAAATGAAAAAAACCTCTAAAGCCTATACTTTTTCAAAATATCCTAGAGGTCTAAAATTAAGTAGTGAAATAAATGATTCTCCAGGTCCAGGTGCATATTATCCATCAAATTACACATTTAAAAACCCAAAAAGTTTTAAGTAATAATATATATTATAAAAAAAAATATAATATAATATAATTTAGATTTAGTTCAAAAGGACATGAAGATATAACAAAAAGATCAAAAACTCCAGGAGTAGGTTCATATAAAATATAAAGATTATATCCTGCAGGAATAAAATATTCAATGAGAGGAATAATAATATTAATAATGATAGTTTTGAAAATATTTCTCCAGGTCCAGCAGCATATAATCCTATTAAAAAGAAAACAAAAATTTCATATCAATTTGAAGGAAAAAAAGAAGATAAACCAGATAATTTAAAATTTCCTGGAGTTGGAAATTATTCTATTTTATATTCTTATAATCATATAATGAAAAAATATCCTAATTGTGTTTTTGGAAAAGAATCTAGAGAAAGTAGTTTAAAAAATTTAAATAATCCTACAAATTATAATAGATATAATTTAGATAATCCTGGAGTTGGAAGTTATAAACCTAATATTAATTATATTAAAAAAAGTTTAATTGGTTATAGTTTTGATAAAACTCCGAGAGAATTACATAAAAAAATTCCTAATTATAGAAAAAATAATAATGTTTTAAATAAAGTAAAAAATTTAAAAAGATCTTCTTCTAATTATTTTAATAGATCTTTAATTGATGATAAATCTTTTAAAAATATAAAAAATGATAAAAGTTTTTCAAAAGAAAAAAATATTAATGACAAAAGTTTTAATAAAACTTTATCACAAAGTAATATTTGGTTTAGAAAAATAAAATGAAAAATTTATTTTTTTTTAATACGAGTTTTAATCGTTTAAGTTTTTATAAATAAACTACACTTAAACTATATTTTTTTAGAAATAATAATTTCCTTTAAAATAATAATTAAATTTAAAAAAAAAAAAAATTATTTAAAAAATAATAAACAAACGTCTAAAATAATCCCACATTAAATAATAAAAAACTTAAATAAAAAAAAAATAAAAAAAGAATAAAAAAAAAAAAAGTGAAAAAAAACTTAATTTTCACTATGTAAAGGTTTAGTAAAACCTTCAGTTAATCTTTTTTCATTTTCAAAAGCAAATTGTTTAAATTTAGCAACATCATTTCTATATTTTTCAGTAAGATCATAAGAAATATAATGATTAGACATAATATTAATTAAATGTTCTTTAGTTTCATCAACAGGTAAATCAACACTTTCCATTGTTTGAATAACATCTTCATAAGCTTCATGTAATTTATCTAAATAAGGAATTCTTCTTTCTAAATCTTCTTGAGTTAAATCATCTATTCTTGCAAATGTTACTTCATTTTTTGGATCTTTTAAATGAGCACTTATTTCATCTCTTTCTTTTATTAATTCTTCACTTCTTTTTTTCATTACTCTTATTACTTCATCTAAATTTTTAGCATTTTCTAATTCTATATCTGTATATTGAGAACCACAACAACCCATTTTTTATATTTTTGTTTCTTTTTAATTTTTATTTTTATTATTTTTTATTATAGGTTTTTTATTATTTTTGATTTTATATTTTTTTTTTTTAATGAAGTTATTTATTTATTTCTTTTAAAAAATATTATTTTTTATTTATTTCTTTTAAAAAATATTATTTTAAATAATATAATATTTGGAATTATTCATGTTTATTAACATTTTATGACTTTTGTTTTTTTTATTTTTTTTGAAGCTTTTTTTATATGTTTTTAAAAAATATTTTTTAAATAATATAATATTTGGAATTATTCATGTTTATTATTTTATTATTTTTTATTTATTTTCTTATTATGTGATAATGCTTCAATTTTTCTTGTTCATATGTTTTCATAAATGATTTTAAATTATGATAATAAAAGTCTACATTTAAAGTAGCTTGTTTTTTTTCTTCTGTAAATTCAAAAGCTTCTTGAAAAGATGTTGGTTTTGGTTGGAAATTTAAAGCTGAGAAAAGTTGTTTAATATGATCTTTTTTTGTTTCATGTGGAAGATGCTTTCTAAATAACATTCTTCTTAATTGAATTATTTCATCTAATGTTAATTCTTCTATTGGTTTATCATTTAAAGGAATTTCTCCTTGATTTAATATTACTTTATCTTCTGGATTTGTTTGATTATTTGATTCCATTATTTTATTTCTTAATTTTATTATGAAACTTATTTTAAAAAATAAAAAAAAAAATTAAAATTTAAAATAAAATGCTTAAAGAATTAGCTTCTTCTGCTGTGAAATATCCTAAAAAATCAACTTATAAAAATGAAGCTTTTATTAAAAATTTAGATAATTATAAACAAAGAGAAAAATTAGCTAAAAGAATAAGTAAATATCCTCCTAGAAATATTGAATTAAATGAAATATTAAATTCAATTCCTTCAAATGAGAAAAAATTTTATTCAAATAAATTTAATAAAGAAATTTCGAAAACTTTAGGTACAAATTCTTCGAAATATGCTTTTTTAACAACAGATGATAATACTGTTCAAAATGTAAATTTAAAAAATAATTTAAATAAATTTAATTATGATCATAATAATATGTTAAATAATATAAATAATAATATTGTTGGACCTTTAAATCAAGAAAAAAAAATTCAATATAATACTGTTTTTGTTTTAAAAGATACTGTAGATGAACTTAAAGATAATGTTGATGAAATGAATAATAATTTAGAAAATACTAAGAAAAATAATAATGATTTAATTATTAATACAAATAAGATGAAATGTGATTATTTAGAAAAAAAATTTGAAAATGAAAATTTAAAAAAATATTCTGAACAAATTAAAAATAGTATAGAAAAAATGAGAAAAGAAATTATAAATTTAAATAGAGAAACCTCTTTATTAAATAATAAATATTCTATGGAAATAGAAAATATAAATTCAATGAAAAATGAAATAATGAATAAAAAAGAAGAAATAAAATTTTTAGAAAATGATAATAAAAATAATAGAACTATGATTTTATTATTTCATTCTAAATCAAATGATTTGAAAGTTGAATTAGAAAAATTAAATGATAGTAATAAAATTGTAGGAAAAGGATTAGAATTTGTTACGAAAAATTATAAATAAATATTTTTTTATTTAAAATATTTTTTAATTTAATCATAATAATGTATTTTTGATTTCAATTTTATATTTTACTCATAAATTTTTATAAAAATAAATTTAATAATAATTAAAATATTATTTGTTTAATCTTTAAAAATTTCCCTTTTTAATAGTTCATAAACAAACAAATAAATAAAATAATATTGAGTTTCATTTTCAACAAGAAAAATCCTCATTTCTTTTAATTGTCTAACTAAACCAAAAACAGAAAAACCAATACTTTTGTTTATATTGTTTTTTTGCTTAATAATAGTATTATATAAATTAAAAATTGTTAAAAAACTTCCAGTTCTTCCAACTCCAGCAGAACAATGAACAACAGTAGTCTTACTCTTTTCACTATTAATAAAATTTATCATGTAAACAAAAGTATCATAAACTTCTTTAATATTAGGAATATTATGATCAGGCCAATTAATAAAATTTAATTGATAAACTTCTCTAGTATGATAATCACCATTTTTTTTAAATGCAATTTTCCTAATTATTAAATTTTTATCTTTTGTTTCTTCATTTATATTTTCTAATTCAAATATATTTTCTTTTTCCATTAATTTTTTATTCCAATATTCACTACATTTTGTTCTATTATTTTCTTTAGTCTTACATAACATAATAATTATACTAATATGATATTCATATATCATTTCCCAAAAATCAGAAACTGTATTATCTAAAGGACCTTGAGTTGCAATAAAATAATGTTCATCTGGAATATTAATAAATGAAGCATTTATATAATTTCCTTCTAATGTAACTAAATTTTCTTTAAATGGAAATATATCTTCATATCTATTTTTTTTATTTTTTTCAACTTTTCTTTGAAAATTTGGAATATCTACTTCATTTTTTAATAATGTAAATTCCTTATGAATATTTTCACCATTTTCTATTTTTTCTTTATAGTCTTTAAGATGTTCTTTTTTTATTATATAGGAAAAATCTTTTATTTTATCTTTTAATTTTGAATAACTTTCATCTTTATATTTTCCGGGTAATTTTTCTGTAAATGGTATTTTTTCATTTTTTCCTCCCATTAAAGGTGATTATTTTCCTTAATTTATATTTTTAGATTTAATAAAAAAATTAAAAAACCTTTTTTTAAATTTTTTAAAATTTAAAAAATTAAATTTTAAATTTATTTTAAGTCAAAAACAAAATAGTGAAAAAAATTAAAAAAAAATAAAAAAAATCTATCTTAAAAAACCAAAAACAACAATAATAAAAATATAAAAATATAAAAATAACGTTCTTAAAAAAATTAAATATAAAAAAAAACTATAGAAAAAAAATAAAACCAAAAAAAAAAAAAAAATGAAATTAAAAAGTTCTTCTGTAATATCTCTTCATGATTTAACTCGAATAAAAAATACAATAGTTCCAAATAAAAGTGAAATAGAACTGCGAAAAAATTATGATATACAATTAAAAGAAATAAATAAAAAAAAAGTAAAAGAATGGCCAAATTCATTAGAAAATAAAGAAAAAGCAAAATTAGAATTTCAAAAAAGAAAATTTTTAAAAGATGAAGAAATGAGAAGAAGAATAGATGAAGAAGAAGAAAAATATCAAAATAAAAAAAAAGAAATGACAGTTGGAAAAGCAAAAATAAAATATTTTTATCAACAAGATCCAGTTAAAGCTTTTGTAAGTCAAATGAGATTTTCTGATATGTTACATGAAAGAAAAATACAAATTAAACAATCTAATTTAATAAAAAATAGATGGAAATTATATGATGATTATTGGGATGATGTTGAAAAGAAAAAAATGGAAGAATATGATATTAAAGAATATAATAAAAAAATTGAAAATAAAATTAAAAATGAGACAAATATGAAAATTATTGAAAATCAATTTAAAGATTATAAAAGAAAAAAAATTGAAGAATTACAAGATGCTTATGTTGAAGGACAAATTATAAAATTAAATGCTCAAAATGAATTAAAAGAAGAACAAAAAAAATTAATAGAATTAAAAGAAAAACAACAAAAAATGAGAGAAGATTTTTTAAAAGCAAATGAAGAATTAAAAAAAATAAAAGATAAAGAAAAATTAAAAGAAGAAGAAGAAATGAAAAGAATTGAATTTCATGCTCAAAAAAAAGAAGAAATTGAAGAATTAAGAAAAAGAAAAGAAAAAGAAAAATTTGATTTTAAACAAGCTCAAAGACAAAAATTAATTGATACTCAATTTGAACTTTTAACAAAATTAAAAGCAGAACAAGAATTAAGAACTCAAAAAGATGTTGAAGAAAAAGAAAAAAAAGATTTTGCAAGAGAATTAATGAAAGAAGAAAAAAAAAAACAATTAGAAAAAGAAATTGAAGAAGATAGATTATTACATATTAAATTAAAAGAAGAAGAATTAGAACAAAAAAAAAAAGATAATATTCTTCAAATTGAAGAATTTAGAAAACAAGTTAAAGAAATGCAAGAAGAAGAAAGAAATAAATATTTAGAAAGAAGAAAAAGAGAAAAAAATATTTTTGATTATCAAAAATGGCAAGCTGAACAAAAAAGAAAAATTGCTTTAACTGATTTTAATGAAGAACAAAATAATGCTTATAAAAATAAATATTTGTTATATAAAGAACAAGATGAATTTATTACTTTTGCTGAAGAACAAATTAAAAAATATGATAAAGAAGGAAAAGAAATTTATCCTATGATGAGACAATTGATGAAATATAAAAAAGAATGTGTTTAAAAATTTATTTTTTTATTAAGTTTAATTTTTTTTTCTTAAATATAAGACTCTTTTTTATAAAATAAATAAATTCATTCATTTTATTATAAAAAAATTATCAAAATAAAATACCATTCTTCTATTTATTTTGATATATAAATAAATTTTAAAGATGTTTAAAATTTGAGATTAATCAATTTTTATTTTAAAACATTTAAAAACACATTAAATTAAAAAATATGAAAAATCACCAAATATTAACATTATTCTTATAAAATATTTTTAGCAAATAATAAATTATCTTTGAACAATTTATTTCTCTATAAAGTAAAAAAATAACAATTTTCACATAAATTTAAAAAATGAAATTTTTTTAAATTGTTTTTGTTTTAAAGTTAAAATAAATAACTATATTGAATAATTTTATTAATATTAGTAAAATTAAATAAATAAATAAAATTGTTTAATTATTTTTCAATAATTTTTGCATTGCAAAACAAAATTCTTGAAAAGAAATTTTTCCATCACTATTAGAATCAACTTCTGAAATAATATTAAATAAAACAATATGAACATTTTCTGGCTCAGAAACACTTTTTTTAAAAACTTTTTCAATTTCATCAAAAGATATTTCTCCATTATCATCAATATCAAAATATTTAAAAGCAAATTTTAAAATATTTTCTTCTAAAAATTTTCTTTTATTAACAGAAGCTCTAACAAATTCTTCATATTGAATATAACCATTATTATCCATATCTAATTTTTTAAAAATTTTTTTACAATCATTTTCTAAATTTTCATTATCAATTACATTTTTTAATCCATTATATAATTCTTTACTATTAATTTTACCATCATTATCAAGATCCATACTATTAAATAATTTACAAGCATTAACTACACTTACTAATTGAGGAAAATTATGAACTAAATAAGCTAAAGAAACTTCTTGTATTATTGAATAACTTTTATAATTTTTCAAATTATCTAATAATTTCCTTATTGTAGTTTTATTTTTAATTTCATTTAATAATTCTTTTATTTTTAATTTTTGAAACCAAATATGATTTAAAGCATCTTTTGCACTTATTCTTCCTTTTGGATTTACAACTAATAAATTTTTAATTAAATCAATTGCTTCAAGAGAAATATTATTAAAAGAACTTATTTTAAGATCATATCTTCCATACATTATATTTTCTATAATTTCATTATCTTTTCCTCCTGAAAAAGGTAATCTTCCACTTAATAATAAATACATAATAACTCCAATAGACCATAAATCACATTTTTCATCATAATTATTTGTAAAAACTTCAGGAGCAGAATAATATGAAGTTTCTTTTATTTTTTTTTCTATAATTCCTTCTTCATTCATTTTTGCTGTTGCAAAACCTCCTATTTTAACATATAAATTATTATTTTCTCTTTTATAAATTAATATATTTTCTGGATTTAAATCTCTATGTATTATTTTCATTTTATGACAATAATGTATTGCACTTAATAATTGATATATTATATATGCTACTGATTTTTCTTCAAATATTCCTTTTTGAGATAATTCTTCAAAAATTGTTCCTCCTGAACATAATTCAATTACTATATTATATGTTTTTGAAGTTGAATAAAATTCAAATATTTTTAAAATATTTGGATGATCCATTGTTTTTAATATTGATATTTCATTTGATATTTTTTTTTCTGCTGCTTCTGTATATATTTTTGATTTATCTATTATTTTCATTACTCTAAATTCTCCTGTTAATATATTTTTTACATTATATACTGAACCATATTTATCATCTCCTAAATCTTTTTGCATTTTATATTCTTTCTCTGGACTTGTTTTTAATCCACTTACTATTACATCATTTGTTATTTTTATCGTTAAATCTAATAATTCTGGATTTTTATTTGCTTTTTCTCCTATTTTTTTAAGATCTGAATTATTTTCTTCTTTTGATTTTTCATTTCCCATTTTTTATAGGATTTTATAAGTATTTTTTATTTAAAAAAATTATTTTTAGTGAAAAAATTTAAAGTGTTTAATTCAAATTATCTAAAAAATCATTATTTTAAATATTTTGAATATACATAATAATTTTATAATTCAAATTACTATTACCTATTTATTTATTAACTTAATTTATAATTTATAACTTATATGACTTTTATTTATGAATTATCCTGAAAAAAAATTTAATTTTTTCTTTTTTCCTAAAATAATACTAAATATATAATCAATATCATCATCAGTATAATCTAATAATTTTAAAAGAATTTGTAAAAATTCTTTGTTTTTATTATCTATTCTAGTTTCTGAAATAAATTTCTCTAAAGCACTTCTTAATACACTCATGAAATCTTCTTTTTCTTTTTCTTGATTATTTTTAATATCTTGAACTATATCACATAAATTTTTGTTAATATCACTTAATTCTTGATTTTTTTTCTTTAATAAATTTATATCTTCTTTTTGATAATTTGATTCTGAATTAATAACTACTTCAATGTCTGGATTAATTAACATATTAAATGAAGTTACTTTTAATTTCGATTTTTTATTAATATTTTTTTGATTATAATTTATTAAAACTTCATTTTCTTCCTTTAATTTTTTTATATTTGATTCAAATAATTTTATTGTTTCTTTTAATTCATTTATATCTTTATTATATATTGATTGTAATGAATTTAATTTTTCTGTTTTTTCTTTTAATTCTTCCTTTAATTTGTCATTTGATTTTATTTCATTTTTTAAATTTTCATTCTCCACTTCTAATTTTAATAATTCTTCTTCAATATTGTTTTCACCAATACTGTTAAATATATTTTTAACTAATTTTTCATTTTCAATAAAATTTATTTGAGAATTAAGAATATCAATTTCATTTTCTAAATTTTCTTTTTCTTTATTAAAATAATTATCATTAAATTCTGTTTGAATATTTTTATCTTCCATTTCTTTTTCTTCTTTATTTGTATCTGTTTTTTTTAATATTTCAATTATAATATCTTTTTCTTCAATATCTTTTTTTAATTGTTCAATTTGATTAATAAGTTTTTGTTCATTTTTTCTGGTAAAACTTTTTTTAGGGTCTTGAGATAAAATATAAGATGCAATTTGAGATTTTAACTTTTTATTTTCATTTAAAAGATTTTCTATATTAATATTATTAAATTTTTCTTTTGATGTTGCCAAATTACTTCCATTATATATTTCAATATTATTATTATTTCTAAAACTAATATTTTTATTGTGATTCATTTTATTATTTTTATTCTCTGATTTAAATTGATTTTCTTTAGAATCATCATCTGTCAAAACTGGAAAATAAGTATCTAGTTCGTTAATTATCATAGAATTTTTTTCTGGTTTAATCATTTTATTTTCTATTCTTTTGGCTTCAAAATTCAAATTTACTATTACTTCTAATTTTTTTAATAATCTTTTATAAATTTTATTAGTTTCATAATTATTGTTTGTTTTCCAAAAAATTGAATCTTGGAAATTTCTTAAAGAATTTGAAAAATTCATTACCATATCTGATAATCTATTTAATTTAGAAGAAAGATTATTATAATGTAAAATTGATACTGTATTGTTGAAATTATCCCCATAATTTTTATTAATATATTTTAGATTATGTAATTCCTTTAAAATTATATTTCTATAATCTTTTTCTTTTAATAATAATTCTCTAAGATATTCAATTTCAGAAGTTTTATCTTTTATTTTATTTTTATATTCTTTTAATAAATTAGATCGTTCTTTTTCTTCTTTTGAATTATTAATATAAAAAGTATTATTTTCATAATTAATATCAGTATGATTTAATCTTGTTTTCATAAAACTATGATTTTTTTTTCTTAAATTATTTTTTGTATTAAACATTTTTTGTTCAAAGTTATTTGAATCACTTTGATTTGATAAACTTCTTAAATTAATTTGTGAAATAAACTTTGGTTTATTAAATCTTGAATTTAAATATAGAATATTATACTGACTTTTTTGACTATTTTTTTTATTATAATTTTTATCATTTGACATTGTATTTATAATTTTTAAACAATTATTTAAATGATGATTTTGAATTGATTCAATTTCTTGAACTGAATTTTTTATTTTTTCTTTAATATTATCTATTATATTTATTTGGTTTAAAGCATTATCATTTTTTCCATTCTGAATAAATTCATTTAATTTTTGAATATTATTTTCAAAAAAAATTGCAATATTATCATCAAATTGTTTAAATTTAATCCTTGAATTTTTATGTAAATTTTTTAATTCATTTAAAATATTTTTTTGTTCTTTTTTTCCTAATTCAATAGGTAAATTTTCTTTTAAATAATTTAAAATTTTATAAAAAATTCCTTGTTTAACTTCTTGTAAATGAATGCATAAATTGTTTATAAAATTTTCTTGTTCTTGAGTGAGATAATTAAAAATAGAATACATAGATTTTTTTATTTCTTTCACATCAAATTTTTCTAATTCATTAGATAACCAAAATGTTAAATCTTTTTCTTCTCCATTTTCTATTTTTTGAAATTTAAAATCATTAAAGTAACTATTATACTCCATTTAATTTTTATTGTTAGTCAATTTATTTTTGATTTATTTAATTTATAGTTTATCTTTAAATTATTGTAAAAAAAGAATGAAGTTTAATGATATTATTAAAAAATTTAAACAATATTTTTTTTCTTGATTAAAAGAATTAAATAAAATAATTTCAATTTATTTATTTAAATTTAATTGTAACTAAAACTATTTTCAATTGATTCCATCAAATTAAAAAAAATATTAAAAATTCAAAAAATAATAAAAATTAACTAAAATCAGAAAAAAAAAACAATAAAAAAACCAAAAAAAAAAATAATAAAAAATTTTACATATGAAATTTCCTTCTTCCATATTGAGCAGCAGCTAATTCAGATTCTTTTTTCTTTTTTTCTTCTTCTTCTTGTTTTTCTTTTTCTTCTTTTAATCTTCTTTCTTCATCTTCATCAAATTTAATTTTTTCTAAATCATGATCATAAATATCATAATTTAATATATTTTTAACATCTTCCCATCCTCCTTTAACTTCAGGATCTTTATAAACTAAAAATAAATGAATATTATGTATAATTTGTTGATCATGATTACAAACAGTTGGATCAACTAATCTTCTTGAACTAAAATATAATCTCATATCTGAAACTTCTTTTTTATTTATTTTTGATATTTCTGTTAATATTTCTTCTGCTAAATTATATTCATCTGAATAAATTAAATATAAATCATTTAATCTATTTACATATATTGCTATTGGAATTTTTTGTCTGTTAATTGGAATAAAATTTGGAACTACTAATTTTGGTGGTCCTGTTGATTTGTCTTTTTTACCTTTTTTACCTTTCTTTCCTTTCTTTTTTTTTCCTGCCATTTTTTTTAGTTTTTTATTCTTTATTTATGATTATTTATCAAAAAAATTCAAATTTTTTAATTTTAAATTATTATTATGAATAATTTTAGTAATGAGAATATTTCTCATAAAGATATTAATGATTATTTATTATTTAAAGATAATTTTGTTGCTTTAAATCAAAATATTAATGCTGAAGAAAAAGAAAGTATTAATTGGTCTTTTATTTATATAAAATTTTTAAAAAATATTTTATTTAATCCGAAAAAAATAACTATTGATGAATTAAACATAAAAATAAGTATAATTAAAAAAAATATAAAAGATTATCAAGTAAAAAAATTAAATTATCCTTATGAAAAAAAAGATAATTATACATCATCTCAAATAATAGATTATTTTACATATATATTAAAAAAGAAAAAATTAAATCAATATGAATTAAATAATTTATCATTACCAATAAAATCTTTAGAAGAGGAAAAGAATAAAGAAAAAGAAATTCAAAAAACAAAAATAAAAATAGAAAAAGAACCATTAATAATATCTCAAAGACAAATTTTACCAAAAAGTCCAATAACTAATTTAAAAACGTCTCTTGGATTTGGTTTGCAAGAAATAGATAAATTAAATAATGTTTATGAAAATTATAATATAAATAAAAAAACAAGAAATATATTTAATGTTCATAAAAGTAAATCACCAAGTCAAATTATAAATAATAATACTAATAATTTTAATAGTATAAGTAAAAAAAGTGATAAAACTTTAGAAAAAACTGCTTCAACAAAAAATAGAACTTCAATAACTTATAAAAAATTTATTTCTAAAAATAAAGAAAATGCAGAAGAAAATGATTATTATTTTGAATTAAAAGGAGGAGATGAAATAAATTTAAATAGTCATAGTTTTTTTAATGAAAGTGGAAATTATCCTATTTTTAAACCATATCTTGAAACTTTTAAAAATAAAATTAATGATATTGATCCTAATTTTAATTCTCAATTTTATTCTGGACTATTTAATTTTCATAATTTATTTTTTGATTCTAGAACAAAAAATTTAGATGAAGATCAAGAATTACAAAGAGCAAGAATTACTTGTGATAATATTTTAACCAAATTTAATCCTTCAATAAAGAAAGAAAGTAACTTAATGAATTTGGAAAAATATCAATAAATAATAAGGATATTTTTTTTAATTATATAAAATAATTTTAAAAAAAGGAAGAATAAAAAAGATAGATTATTACCTAAATTTAAGTTAAATTCAAGAAATAATTTGAGAAAAATTCCCAATATTAATAATATAAAATCATTTCATTAATTCTTTTATCTAAATGGTTCCAATGATAGCTTTAAAATTAAAAATATAATATTTTTATTATTTCCATAATTTTTTTTATTTATTGTTATTTAATTAATAAATTATATATAAACATAAAAAAAGTTTGAATTTATGTATATAATAAAGATAAAATTCACAAATATTTAATTTTTAGTCATTATAATCCATAATGTTTAAATTTTTACAAAACAAAAAAAATCAACTTAGTTATTTGAATATTTTTTTAATTTTAACTAAACTAAGTTGATTAGAAGAATTTTTTTGTTTAAAAGAGTTAATATTCGTTGGAGTTAGAGAACTTTTTCTATTATTACTTTGCCGAAGACTATTTTTAAAATTAGAAGATTTTCTTAAAAATATATTCAACTGATTACTTTCTTTTAAAGTTATTATTAATGATAATATTATAGGTCCCCATTCATTTAAATTTTTATTAAAATCAATTTTTTTTAATAAATTTATTTTTATATGAAAGCATTCATTACCAAATAAATCATTTTCCATTAATTCTCCATTATGAATCGATTGAAGTTTTAATAAAGTTTTATTAATAAAAGGTTTATGATTATTAATTTCATCTTCATCAGAAATTGTAGATAATGAATTATCAAGAGTTTTATTTTGATATTTTAAAATTAAAGATAAATTTTCTTCATTTACAGAATTAAAAGTTTTATAATCAAAAGTCATTTCTCCTGTTATTGAATTAGTTTCTATAAATTTAATTAAATATTCTAATGTTTCAACAAATTTAGATGCTTCTATTATTCGAATAAATTCTCTTATTTTAAATTCTATTTTTAAACTTTTTTTTAAAGTTTTTATATTTTGAGAATATGGAATTTCTAAACTCATTGGTATAAATGTGGTTAGATAATTTAAATTTTCTTGATTTGTAAAAATAAATAAAGCACTTTTATCATTTAAATTATTTTCTTTTATTCTATTTTCACTTAATTTTATTTTTTTATTTATATAAAGGAAAAGATTATTTGTTTTTCCTTTTGAATAAATTGTATCTATAATTATTCTAAAAGATTTAAAAGAAAATAAATAATTAGTTAAATAAAAATCCCAATTTAACATATCTTGACAATATAAAAATACAAATAATTTTTCATTAATATATTTTGAAATATAAGTTTTTGTTTTCGCTATAAATATTTCAATAATAGGCATTATTACTTGAACTTCAAAAATTTTTTTATAGGAAATCCATAAAAATTTATAAATGTGATATCTCTTATTTAATTTATTATCATATTTTTTAAAGTATTGATTTTTTGGAATTAAATTGAAAAATTCTTCTTTTTTTTCAAAAGTAAAATTTTTTGAATTTTCATCAAATTTAAAAAGTATAATTAAAAGTTTCTGAATATTAATTTCTGAATTATAATAAAAAATTGGAACTAAAAAAAAAGGTAAAATAAATTCTTTTTTAAAAGAAGGATTATTTTTATCTTGAAATTTAATTGAAACAGAAGATAAACTAATATTTATTTCTCTATCAGTTCCTTTATGAATAATTTTATATAATTTAGTAAGTGAATAAGGAGGAGCTTTAATTTGATTATTTTTATAATTACTTAAATTTCTTATAATAAAAGAGATGCTTTTATTAATTCTTTTAATGAAATCTTTTTCATTATAAAAAATTATTTTTTCATCATAATTTCTATCTGATATATTTTCATATGTATCAAATAATATATCATTAACTAATCTATAATTTCTTATAAGATTATCTAAACTTTTATTAGTCGAATAACTTTTATTTATTTTAAATTTTTTTGATGTTTCATTAAATTTTTTATAAAAAAATTTTTTAAATCTATCTTTTTCAGTTCGAGAACTTTGTTTCGGAGTTGGAAAAAAATTATCACAAGAAACATTTTTAATTATTCTTCTACAACTTTTTATTTCTTTGATATTATTTAGTTTATCTTTTTTATAATTAGGTAATAATATTGGTAATTGTTCTTTTATCATATCATTTTTATCTTTCAACATATATCCTAAAAATTTTTTTTGTGTTTTAATTAAGTTTTTTGTTATTTGTAAAATTTTACTAATTCCCTTTTCTTTATTATTCATAATAATAAATAAAATGAAAAAAAATTAAATATTCAAAATTAAAACGTATTGAAAAAAAAAAACAAATAATTAAAATTTAATTAAAAACAACATAAAAAATAAAAAAAAAATAAAAATAAAAATAAAAATAAAACAATATTAAATCTAATTATTAGTAGTAGTATTTTCATAAAAGTGTCCAAACATAGAATAATATTCTTCAACTTGTCTTGGTATTTCTTTTAAAACTTCTTCACTTAATTCTTCAGAATTTCTATTAGAATAACCACCTCTTTTAAATTTTTCATATTCAACAAATTGAACTAAATCTCTTTTAGTTTTATTTCCATCAAAATCAGTTAAAGTCACTTCATCACCATCTAAAGTAACCATATTAGAAAAATCAGAATTTCCAATTCCAATAATAATAACACTTAAAGGTAAAGAGGCACATTCAACTAATAATTTTGTAGTTTCTTTCATATCATTTATTATTCCATCTGTTAATATCATTAATATTTCATAATGATTTTCTTGTGGATTTTCATTTAAATTTTTATTTATTTCATCCATTATTTTTCTTATTATAGGAGCAAAAAGTGTAGGTCCATGTAATTTAACTTGAGCTAATGAATGTCTATATACATTAATAACATTTTCTATTAAAAATATTTCAGGGTTTTCCTCAAAATTGATATTAAAACAATGTGATACTTTATTACTTCCAATTGGAATTCCTCCAAAACCATAAACTGGAAATAATTGATCTCTATCATAATATGCTACTATATTACCACATGAATATATTGCTTTTTCATAATCATTTGGTTCATTACCTAAAAAATAATGTAATGAATTTGGATTTAATGGATCACCATTTGATGCTGTGTAATCTATTGCTATATCTAAATTTATATTTATTCCTCCTTTTATATAATCTAAAAATGTTTTTTTTGATTTTTCTTCATATTTTATTAGAACATCTCCTATTCTATTATTATTATTTATATTATCATATAATGCTATTTTATCTTTAATTTTTATATTGTCTAATGAAAATTGAGTACAACCTACTAATTCTTCATTATTTGAATCATATAATTCCATTAAAATAAGTTCACTTGTTTTCTTACATAATAATAATGTCTCTATTGTAAATTCTCTTAATTTATATACACCATCTTCAGGATAAAATTCATTACTTTTATAACAAGTTCTCCAATTTTTGTGACGATTTCCTTTTCTTTTTAATAATATATAATGTTCATCTTGACTTATATTGAATAAATCAAAAGTTAATGAAAATTTAGATAATTTATTTGATAAAGCACTACTCTCTTTCTTTTTTAATTCTAATTGAATTTTTCCATAATAAATATTATTTATTTCTATTCTTTTTTCTAAAACTGAATCTCTATTTCCCATAATTGTTCCAACTGTAAAATCCATTTCAATAATTCTATTATTATCATTTTCTTCAAAAAGAATTAATCTCACAATTTGTTCTTTTTCAAAAAAATAATTAAAAGAAAAATTTGTTCCAAAATCAATATTTTCTCCAACAGCTTCTTCTGTTTCACCTAAATAATCAAATTGATTTAACTTTTTATTATTACAAAGGAAAATTTTAATTTTATAAGAAAATGAACTTTGAATATCTAACATTGATAAAAATAATTCAACTTGCTCCATTAAATCGACGTTTTGATTATTATTTATTCCAATATTATTACCAGAATCCACTTTAATATTAAAAAAGATTTCACCTTTTGCAAATTTAAAATTTTTTCTTTTTATTTCATTAATCAAATAATTTCTTGAAGAAGTAGGAACTGAAATTTGAGTATTTATAGTACTTACTATTTCTCGATTTGAATTTGGCACTTTGCTTTTAAAATCTTCTTCTTTTATTTGACATTCTGGTTTTTTTATTTTTTGATGATCATATTGATTTTGATTTTGATAATTGATGTTTTCTTTTGATTCTTTTTTTTTTGAAGAGGATGAGGAACAAATTCCCATTTTTTATAATATTTTATTTATTCTTTTTATTAAATTGGAATATTAAAAATAATTATTTTAAATTAGTTCAATTATATCCTTAATATATTAATTAATTAATGATTAATTTTATTATTTGTTTTATCTATTTTTATATTTAGAAATATTAAAAATATTTTTTGAATATTTTTATATATATATCTATTATATATTTACAAATATAAAATGTAAATAAATAAAATGAATCATCATATACAGACTTTAATTTAAACAGAAAATAATTTATTTTCAATAATAATTTCAATTGAATACAAAATGAGATTAATTCTTATTTTCAAAACCAGAAATGAAATTTTTAAGTTTATTTTTATCTTTATTGTTCGAAACATTCATATTGCTTAAATAAAGGAATAATTCATCCCTTTGAATTTGATTTAAAGCTTTAATAGCTTTTATTAAAACATATCTTCCATATTTATTTTTCAATATACTTAGAACTTTATTAGTATAAAATAATTCATGAATTAATAAATATAAATTTTTTTCATCAAGATATTCAATTATTTTCTCAGAAACATTAGAAGAAAATTTTTGAGTTGATAAAGTATATATATTCTCTATAATAATATTAACAATATAACTACATTGATTAATTCCCCAATTTTCTATAATAAATTGAACAGCATAATTACCAAAAGGACTTTGTGAAATTTCAATACAATTTTCAGAAATAATATGAATTATTTTATTTTTAATATGATTTAAAATATTATTTCCAATAAATTTTTTTACAAGACAAATTCCATTAACATCAAGTGTTAAATCTTTTAAATTATTTAAAATAATATTATTTAATTTTGGTCTTCTGCATTCATTAATAGTTGTTACAATTTTTTGTAAAACATGAGTTGCATTTGAATCATAAGCCATTTCTAATTCTTTATCATAAATTGAATTTAAAATAATATTTTCCTCTTCTTGAGAAGTAATCATATCACAAATTGTTTGTAAAACATGAGTTCCAGAATAATTTTTTGCAATATTTACATATTCTTCTTTAATATATTTCAAAATTAAAACTATTTGATTTTGATTACATGATTTTATTAAATCTTGACAAAAATAATTTCCATATATATCAATCATTAAAAGAGATAAATTATTTCCTAATTTATTTATTAAAATTGTTTTACATTCTTGAGGAGATTTTATTATATTTTTATGAACTTCTTTTGCTCCTTTTTGAGTTCTTAAATAATCAATTAAAGGAAATGGAAGATTGTCTAAATAACTTTCAAATTCTTTTATTTCATATAAATCCATTTGATCATAATTAGTTTTTCTTTTTATTGAAACATTAAATGAACTTTTTTTATTAGATTTATTTACTTCTGTAATTTTTTTATTATGTTGTTTTGGAATTTCTGTTCTTTTTCTTTCTTGAGGAAGATTTATATAAGGAAAATTAATAATATTATAAATATTATTTGTATAATTTTGAATATAATTTATATTTTGATAAAAATTTTGTTGAGGGAAGAATAAAAAATTATTTTGATAAATTTGATTTTGATTAATTTGATTTTGATTGATTGGATTTTGTAAAATATTATTTTTTCCACAATTATTTATCATATTTACATTATTTTCTGAAAAAAAAATATTCTTATTTCTTTCTATTTTTTGTTTTTGAGAATATTCAATTTGCTTTTGAGTTGGTTTTTTTATATAAGATAAATCCTAAATATAAATTATTTTAAAGTTTAATTCTTACATCTACTTCATCTCCACTTTCACTTTCTTCAGTTTTTTCATTTTCTTCATCGTAATCCATTTCTGAAAGTAAATTTGAAGGAAGTAAATCATTTAAATTTTTATGTGACATTAATTCTTTGGTCATTTTTTTATAAAAAAATTTTTATTGATTTTTTAATTATTTTATCCTCGGAGTTAAACAGTTGATAATAAAAATTAATTTTTTTTTACTTATTTTTAATTCTTTCTAAAATAGATAAAAATATTTTTCTTTAAAAATATTTTTTAAATTATTAAAAATTTAAGAGAAAGATTTAATATAAAGAAAAAATCAAAAAAGTAAATCTTTAAATTTATGTCCTTTTAATAAATTATAATTATAATGAAAACGCTAAAAAATTATATTAACCCTTATTTAAATTGGTCTATAAAAAGGAAAAATAATAAAAAATAAATTTATTGCAAAAAAGTTAATGATTTAATAATCTAATAAAAATATTAATGAAAATAATCTAAAAATTTTTCTTTTATTCTTTACTATAAAATATTATATAATAAATGAATAATAAAAATATCTTTTATTATTCCTTTTTAAGTCAAATAGATTGAAAAATAGAATTAATATTCATTAATCTTGTAACTTTATTTTTTATAAAGATTCAAAATTTTTGATAAAATGATTGTTTTTAAATAATTATTAAGTTTTTATTTTTATAAAAATATAAAATTTAAGATAATCAATAATGGAAATTGATTTATAAAAATTATTTAAATAAGCACTTTCTTCATAATATATATTACATATTTAAATCTAATATAAATTAAATTTGATTATTAATTAAATTAATTTGATTTTTTATCTTATCATCATCAATAATATTATCTAAGATTTCAATTTTATCATTTTTATTTTTTAAAATACTATTTTCAGTTTTTTCTTCATCACAAATATCAATTTGTAACCAAGAAGTAAAGCATTTTTTTTGTAAAGATAAATGTAAATTATATTTATGAAAAGTTTCATTATTAGCAATTTCAATATCTTGTAAAAATGATTTAGTTGCTTCATTAATACAATAATTAGGAAAACAAAAAGAAAGTCCTAAAGTACAAATACAACAAAAATAACCAAAATTAAGGCAAAAATCACAAGGCCACATTATTATATTTCCTTCTATTATTCTTTCCATAACTCTATCATATTCTTTTCTATTAATATATGGCTTTAATTCTTCAAAATATGTCATTTCATATGATGATGACATTCCATTTATAAATGTTTTTGATGTTGGCTTTAATATTAATTTTTTTGGAGTTGATTTTGGTATTTTTTTATTACATAACCAATCCATTATATAAGTTATTTTTGATTTATTGATATTTTTAAATGTTTAAAAAAAATAAAAATTTTATAATTATTTAAATTTTTTTACTTACTTCTTAATTATATTTATAGCTAAATTTTTGAAATAACCATTATAAGGTTTTCTTTTATCTTTAAAATAATATGAATTTACAGGGTTTGTAATCGGATTATTTGGTAATGAAGAATTTACATCATAATTATAAGTTTTTAAATTATATGGATCATGAGGTAATTCATAAAATGGACTATTTTTTTCTCTTAAAAATTCATATGGATTTGGATTAGTATATGATCTTCTTAATGGCTTATAATTATTATTATTATATATTACTTGTTCATCTAATAATTCTTTATAATCTCTTTCTTTTTTTATTCTTTTTTTATATTCTGAAATTTGTTTTGTTTGTTTTTTAGAATATGGATCAGTAATTATATTTCCTATTGAAGCAGTATTATAAGATTTATTATATAAATATTCTCTTCTTGAATCTAGGAAATCTAGTTTATTGTCTTGTGAATTGTTATTTTCATTATTTGCTTTAATAATATTATTTTGATTATTATTTATTGAATTCATATTTTTTAAACTATATATTTGATTTTTTTCTTGATTATTTTGGAAATATCTATTGTTACTATCATTAATATTATTATTATTGATTTTTTGTTGATTATATTCATTATTATATTTATAATTATTTTGTTCAGGCATTTGATATTCAAATTCATCTTTTTCTATTTTTAAATTATTTTCATTTTTAATTTCTTTTTTAGGAGGATTTCTATTTATATAGTCTTCATAAGGATCAATATTTTGTTTAGTATTAAAATAATTATCAGGTAAATGATATGATTGAATTTCTGATTGACTTTCAGTATTTAAGAAATTTTTATTTTTCAAATAATTTTTTTCATTTTCCAAAATATTATAAACTTTACCATATTTATTATCGAATGTAACATTATTTAAATAATAATTATATCTATTATTTCTATCAGTATCATATTTATAAGAAGTTTCTATTTTGGTTGGTTGACTATTATTTCTTATATGTTTTGAAAATCTATTATTATTGTTTCCATAATCAATTGTTGAATATTGTCTTATTATATAATTATTTGGATTTAAACTATTTTTATTGTTATTGTCATTATTTTCATTTGGAATTTGGTAAATATATTCATTATTTTCAAATATTGAATTTTCTTCATTAAATCCATATAAATTTTTTCTATTGTCAGTTCCTATTTTTACAGGTAATTCATTTTTAAAATAAATAAAATTTTTATCATATTTCCTTCTTACAAAGTCAGAATAATCTTTTAATTGTTCATTTTTAATTTCATTTTTTTTCATTTGATTTATCATTTTTTCTTCTTCAATTCCTTTTTGTAATTCTTCTATTTGTTTTCTTTCACTTTGTAACTGATGAATTTTAAAATTTTTCTCAGATTCATTTTTTAAAGTTGCTATTTCTATATTTTCTTCTTGAAATTGTTTTGAATCAAATTTAGGAATATTTGACATTTCAATATAAGTTTTAATTAAAAAATATATACAATAAAAATAAGTATAATAATAATAATATAATAATTTTAAAAAATAATCTTTCAGAACAATGGAAGGTTCTTTTGATCATAAAATAAAATATATAATTAAAAATTGTGATTTATTTGGAACTTTTATAACTTTTAGAATTAATGATGATTTAGAATATAAATCATTAATAGGAGGTTGTACAACTATTGTATTTATTATATTTACTTTATTATATATTTCTTTTTATTCAGTAAATTTTATTTTGAGAAAAAATATTGATTTAATTTATTCTTTTAAAATATTAGAAAAAGAACCATTTTTAAATTTAACAGAAACACAATTTAATTTAGCTTTAGGAGTTCAAAGAAAATATGATGCTTATGATTTTGATAATGAAGAAAATAATTATTTTAATTTTTCAATGGAAATAATTGATTGGATTGGAGAATATGATTTTTTTTATTATAATTTAAATTTAAAAAAATGTACAAAAGAAGATTTTCATTATCAAGTAAATTATCATTTTGATGAATTAGGTATGGATACTTTATTTTGTCCTGAATTAACAAATGTTAATTTTACTATAGAAGGGACATATATTGATTATTTTTATAGATATTTAAGAATAAATTTAACTATTTCAGATTATGCAATGAATAATTTAGAAGAATTAAAATTATATTTAAAAAATATTCCTTTAGATATGGCAGTTTATTTCAAAGACACAACAATAGATTATCAAAAACAACATTCATTTATGAATTCATATTTACAATCTATTTATACTGGAATAAATTTTAATTTTGCTAAATATATTAATATTTATATTTCACCAATTGAGTTTGTTTCAGATGATAATTTAATTTTTTCACATCAAAAAAAGAGTATAAATACAATTTTTGATTATTCTTATGAATCATTTAATTATTTAAATAGAAGTGAAATTGATGTTGATAGAACATTAATTCAAATGATATTTCAAGTTTCTCCTAAAATTATTCAATTTAATAGAAAATATCAACAATTACCTTCTTTTATTGCTGATCTATGTGGAATTTTAGAACAAATTCTTGTTTTTACTATAATTATTATGAATTGTATAGAAAGGAAATTAATTGATAATAAATTAATTAATAGGATTTTGAAATGTAAGGGAAGTAAATATTATAATATCGATTATTTATTAACTTTATTTAATAAAGATAGAATTAGAAATAATATAACTCGACTTATTAAAAGTCCTAATTTAAATATTGAAAAAAAACAAAATATTTCTTCTCTAAATAAAAGTGTAATTTTTTTATTAAATAATTATACTGAAGAAAAATTGAAAAATGAATCATCAAAAGATTCTAAAAGAAGATCAATTAAAAATCTAAAAAAAGGAAAATCAGAAACTTCAAGATTAAAAATAAATTATTCTGATTATCGTAAAAGTACAAGTTACAGAATTTCTCCAATTATAAAACAAAGAAATTCTTTTACACAAAATTTATGTCTACCTGAAAAAAAATATCAAAACACAGAAATGTTAAATGATTCACATAGTTTTTCTTCATTAAATATGTCATTTAATATTAAAAATAAAAAATATATGAAAATTTTTCCTTTGACAATTTGGGACAATTTTATTTCTTTTATTTTTTGTAAATGTAGTAATTTATATAGAGAAAAATATTTTTTTATTCAAAATGCAAAAAAAAAGATATTTTTTCATTTAAATATATATAATTTTATAATAAAAATGCAAGAAATTGATTTATTAAAATATTGCTTTTTTAATAATGAGCAATTAATTTTATTTGATTTTTTATCTAGACCATCAATGAGTATAAAAAATGAGATTGATAAAAATAATTTAATTTATAAAAAATTTGAAAAACAAAAAGAAAATAATAAAAAATTTAATGAAAATGAAATTAATAATATATTTAATTCATATGTTCAATTAACTGATAAAAAACAAATTTGTTTTGAAGATATAAAACTATTAAGATTAATAAGAGCAGAGGTAGATTATCTGAAAGATTAAAAAAAACATTTAATTCAAAAATGTTTTTTGACGAAATACATGAAAGTTAATTAATATAAATATAAAAAACTATGTTTTTTTCCTTCAATTACTATTTTTAATTATAAATAGTAAAAAGAATAAAATAATTAAAAATTAATAATCTAAAAATAATAAAATTTAAATGAAAGAAAAGGAGAAAGACAAAATAAACTCATCAAGATCAATCCTCTTATTAAAAGTATCAAATGAAATATTTAAATTTCGTAAATATAATAAAATGTTAATAAACAGTATATCAATAACAACTATAGATTCTCAATATAATTTTAATAATTTTGAAATGAATATTCAAAATCCTTTAGAAGTAGGAAAATCTATGACAGGAATATCAATATCATCATATGATAAAGTAAAAAAAAATAAAAAACTAAGAGATAATGAAAAAAAAAATTCTTATAAAAAACCAAAATTTTTATATAGATTAGCTATTACTCCAACAAATATTTTTAATATAATAAATTATGTTAATGATGTAGATATTAATAAAATTAGAAAAAGAAAAATAATATCAGAAGCAAAATTTAAGGATTTAGAAACTCCAACAACTATAAATACATTATGTTTTAATAATGAAAAAATTTTTTTAGAAAAACAAAGTTTAAATTTTTTAAGAGAATTAGCAAATAATTTAAAAAATGTTGCTAAATGTGGAGATATAAGAAAAAAATTAAAAACTTCTAAATCAATGAGATTAAGTATTCTTGAATCTAATAATATAAGCGAAAAATTAGAAAATGATAAATCTAATCAAAAAAATAAAGCAAGAAGTAATCAAGATGTTATTAATATTTTAAAACCAAGTAAATTTAAAAAGAGTAATAATCAAATACAAAGAAAATCAATGGATGTTAATTCACTTTTTAAATTTAATTTCACAAATAATCATGATAAAAAATATTTTGAAAATAATATTATAAATATAAATCAATATAAATTTGAAAAAAAAAAAGATGAGAATGAAGATAAAAGACAATCTACTTCTGAAATTTTTAAAAAAAAATCAATAACTTTTATGTTACCTAAACATAAAGTTAAAAAAAGAGATAACAGTTATTTAATAAATAATATAAATAAGTAATTACTTATTTCATAATGGTAAAAAAAGGATTATAAACATAGGTAATAATTTTATTAAATGAAGTTCTAGCGACATATTTTTTTGTTGATTTTTATCATGAATAAGTTTTTATTCGATTTAATAATTTATTGTTTATCTTTTCTAATTTCTTGTATATTTAATATATTATTTTATAAAAAAATAAAAGTCGAAAGAATGTAAAAATAATATTTAGAAAATTATTTATAATGTATAAATAAATTTTTCAATATAATTTTTTTTTATTTGAACATAAATTCTATATTTAATTAATTTAAATTTTCATTAAACTAAAAAAATAATTTATATTTCATCTTTATTAAATTTATTTTATTCTTTTTTAACAGATAATGAATGAAGAAATTAGTAAAATAAATGATAAAAATGAAAAACTATTATCATTAGAAGAAAGAGTATTATCATTCATAGAATATTCATCTCAACAAAATAATAATAATACAAAGCCATTTTATCGTACTAAAGAAAAATTTGATAATTATACAACAATGAGAGATAGTTTAATTTATTTAAATAAAGTAAAAGAAAAAGAAAATAATTTAAATACAGAAAGTAAATATAAAAAAGAAAATAATTCAAATGAAATAAGAAAATCAATAACAATTAAAAAAGAATTATTAAAAGGAGCTGAACCACGTTTTAAAATTGATCCAACTCCTATTTTACAACCTAAATTTAGAAATTTAGAACTTTCAAATAGTATTAAATCTTTATTAAAACATAATATTACTCAAAGTATTACTGATTTTTTAGAAACTGATGAAAAAATTCCTCAATATAAATTAGAACAAATTGAAAAAAAAAAAGATGAAATTATTATTGAAAAAAATTTTTCTTTTAAATTATTAAAAGAAAAAGAAAAAATTTATGAAGAAATTATAAAAGATTTCAAAGGAAATGGTTTAAATAATATTAGATATAAACAAAAACTTTCTGCAAATTATTTATCAATTCTATTAAATGAAAATAATACTATTGGAAATATATTTTTAAATAATAAGAATATAAATCAATTTATAATTAGAGAAATATGCCTTTTTTTATCTATTTTATTTTTAGATGAATTTAAAGGTTTAACTGAAAATGAATTAACAGATTATCAGAATTGTTTAACATATTGTCATTATAACTTTTTATTTGTTTTAATGTTAATAGTGAATAACACAAAAGAAGAAAATCTTAATACTGAATTAGATAAATTAAATTATATTGAATTTCAAAAATGTAAAAATATTTTAAGTGCTGTAGAAGATAAAATTGATTATGAAAAATACAAAAATAATTTTCATAGTCAAAATAAAATAATAAAGAACCTCTTATTAAATTTATTAAATAATTTGAGTGATTTAAATCAAAAAGTATCAGAACAATTACAATTAATATTTGACTGTTCAAAAAATTTAACATTAAATGAAGTAATAATAAATAAAATTCAAAACAATAATTTAATAATAAATAAAGTTCAATTAATATCAGAAGAAGAAAATGAAAATGAGCAAAATAAAAATAAAAAAAATAATACATATAATACATATTCAACATATAAAAACAATAAAGAAGAAAAAGATGAAAATATAGATAATGGTATAATAGAAAATTTATTAAATGATAAAAGTGAAAATTTAGAAGAATCAGAAGAAGAAATTTTACCTCAACCAGATCCTCCATTTCTTCCTTTAAAAGATATAAATGATAAAAGAGAATATACTTTAGTTTTAGATTTAGATGAAACATTAGTACATTATTTTGAAGATAATGAAGAAGAAAATGCTTATGTAAAAGTAAGAATGGGAACTGAAAAATTTATAAAAATATTATCTCAATATTGTGAAATAGTAATTTTTACTGCAAGTACACAAGAATATGCAAATATTGTTATTGATGGTTTAGATTGTAGTGAAAATATTTCATATAGATTATATAGACAACATACTAATGTTATTAATGGTTATAATGTTAAAGATTTATCTAAATTAGGAAGAGATATTTCTAAAATGATTATTGTTGATAATATTGAAGAAAATTATAATTTACAACCTGATAATGGTTTAAATATTATAGATTTTGAAGGAGATGAAAATGATAATGAATTAAATTTTTTACTTGATGATTTATTGGAAATTGTTAAAGAAAAAAATCTTGATGTGAGAAAAAAATTACCTGAGGTTAGAAAAAAAATGCAAAGGAGATATGCTAATTTAAATTAAAAATTCATAATATAATTAATTTTTTTTCTATAAAAATTTATATATAATATTATTATATTGATTAGAATTATATTGGTTTTTTTTGAATATTTTTTATTGTTTAAAATTTCAAAAATTTTTAACACATGAATTTTAAAGTTAATTTTTATTATTAATTAATTTCCATCCTTAAAAACAAATTAATTTCCAAAATAAGATTAATTAAATTTAATAAAGAAATTTATCAATATATGAAAATAATTTGTTGAATAAGAAAAACAAGCTAAAATTTCAATTTCCACATTGATTATTAAATTTGGTTTATTATAAAAAAATTTGTAATTATTTTTTTGGATTTCAAAAAATTTTTGTTTGTCAGCAAATTATTTTGAAATTGCTAAAAAATTAAATGGTTTTCTTATTCAATATTAATATTGTTTATATTCAAACTATTTATCAGAAATAAAATATTAAAATAATAAAAGATTTATCGAGATTTTATAAAAATTAAATATTACTTTTTATAAAACAATCTGTGATGATTATAAAAAAAATTTATCAAATAAAATTATATGAAAGGTATTAAAAGAATTTATATCCTTCGTGAGGAATAAAATATTTGAAATAATAATAATCAAAATCAATTTCCATATTTATTTCTTTTTTTTTATCATTGCTCTTTTAAAGATTTTTTAACGTTAAAAATAATTATAATATTATAAAAAACTACATCATTTAAAATTTTTTTTTGAATTACATAGTTAAAGGTCAAAGCGATGAAAAAATAACATTAAGAGAAGTTGATTATTTATTGTTAATTAAGATAAATTCAAAATATAAATTAATATCTATTTCAAAAGCAAACCTATTGCTGAAAATAGATAATATATATTACTTAGTCTAAAAAACAAAAAAAAAATATATAAAAATTATAAGTTTATCCAAAAAAAAAAACTCTTTAAAGCAATTAATTAAACAAATTTAAATATAAATTAAGTAACTATAAATCAGCAAAAAATCATATACAAATTTTTACATATTTTATCAAAAAAAAAAACAAAAAACAATTTATTGCTCAGAATACTTATGCAAAACCGAATATTTCCCATTCAAAGCCATTAATTCTTTATGATTTCCTCTTTCAACAATTTTCCCAGATTCAAGAACAAAAATAATATCAGATTCTTCAATAGTACTTAATCTATGAGCAACAGCAATAGAAGTTCTTCCTTTTTGTAATTCATCAATACTTTTTTGAACAGCTACTTCACTTTCTTTATCTAAAGCAGAAGTAGCTTCATCTAATAATAATATTATAGGATCTTTTAAAAAAGCTCTTGCTATAGCTAATCTTTGTTTTTCTCCTCCTGAAACAGGATCTTCTTTAGTTCCCATTTGATTATGATTAAAAAATTTTTCTATTTTTGCATTACAAGCTGCTTTATAAACTTCATCTTTTGATGCTGTTAATTTACCATATAATATATTTTCATATACACTCCTTTTAAATAATATTGGCTCTTGACTTACTAAACCTATTTTTTTTCTTAAATTATATATATTATAATCTTTAACATTTATATCATCTATTAAAACTTCACCTTGATTACAATCATAAAATCTTTCTATTAATTGTATTATTGTACTTTTTCCACATCCAGAATAACCAACTAAACCAACAGATTGTCCAGGTTGAATTATAAAAGATATATCATTTAAAATTTTATTTTCTGGTTTTGTAGGATATGAAAAAGTAACATTTTTAAATTCAATTTTCCCTTTTAAATTATTTGGTTCAATTTTTCCTTTTTGAGCTTCTTTAAATGGATTTAATAAACTTTCAGTATCTAAAATATGAAAAATAGAAGCAAAGGCTTTTTTAGCTTTACTAAAATCACTAACTCCATTTAATCCATTTGCAATTCCTGCAGTCATTAATAATAAAGAAGAAATTGTAGGAGTAGCATCAGTAAAACCTAATTTACCATCTATAATAAATTTACAAGCAAAATGAATGACACAAGCCATTGCAGCATACATTGCAAAAAAACCAAAACCTAAAAAAACTCCAACACGAACACTTTGTTTTATATTATCTGAAACATTTCCACCAATAACAGATAAATATAAATCAACAGCAGGTTTTTGAAAATTAAAAGAATAAATTGTTTTTGTATTTATTACACATTCTGATAATATTGCTCCGGCTTCAATATCAACTCTATTATCTCTTGCTTTTATTGCTGAAATTATACTATTTTTTGCAGTTACAATTGAAAAAACAATAAATGGAACAAAACAAACACAAATTAAAGTTAATTTCCAATCATAATAAAATCCAATAATTAACCCAGTTACAGTATTCCCAAAAGTTTGAATTATATCACCAATTAAAGTTAATATTATAGAATTTAATTGTGTAGTATCAATAGATAATTTAGTTAACAGTCCTCCAGGACTATTATCATCAATATCAAAATAACCAATATGTAATTGTAGATATTTTTCAATAATTAATTTTCTCATTCTACAAGTAACACTACTTCCAATTTTTTCTAATTTCCATAATTTAACAAAAACAGAAATTGAAACTGAAAAAGCAATAGCTAAAAAAACAAAAGCCCATTTTAATCCATCATCATAAACTGTATGTCTATTTGTACTAGAAAGTGCATTTACAGTTTTTGATAAAACCCAACCACAAAAAGGAGTAATCCCTCCTGTAATTAAAGCACCTAAAGATGCTATTATACAATCACAACTATCATAACACATAAACTTTATTACTCTACACAAACTTACTCCTCTTTTTTCTTCTTCTTCATATTTTTTAATTTGTTTTTCTGGATTTAATATATTTTCACTATGACGACTTGATAAATTTCTTGAAGATAATCTTTTTAAATCACTTTTTTTTCTCTCTTTCATATCATATGCTCCGCTTTCTTTACTTTCTAATTCATCTTGTGCTAATTGTGATTTTACTAATCCTGCATAATAACCATTTTTTTCAAGTAAACTTTTATGATTTCCAACTTCAACAACACTTCCATCTCTAATAGCATAAATTACATCGGCATTTTTTATAGTAGATAATCTATGAGCAATAATAACTGTTGTTACATTTTTTTTACTTATATGATCTAAAGCTGCTTGAACTTCTTTTTCACTTTTATTATCTAAAGCTGAAGTTGCTTCATCTAATATTAATATTTTTGGCTCACATACTATTGCTCTTGCTATTGCTACACGTTGTTTTTGTCCTCCTGATAATTTACTTCCTTTAATTCCTACTATATAATCATATTTTTCACTTGATTTTTCTATAAATTCTTTTGCGTAACTTTCTTCACATGCTATTTGAACTAATTTTTCAGGTTCTCCTAATGTTTTTAAATATTCTTCACGACCAAATATTACATTTTCTCGTATTGGTCTATTAAATAATACTGGTTCCTGTTGAACATATCCTATTAAATTTCTTAAATATTCTATATCATATTTTTTTATATCTATATCATCTATTAATACTTCACCTGAAGTTGCTTCATATAATCTTTCTATTAAATTTACTGTTGTACTTTTTCCACATCCACTTTCTCCTACTAAAGCTACTTTTTTTCCTGGTTCTATTATAATATTTAAATTATTTAATATTTTTCTTTTGTTTGGATCTGAAGGATAAATAAAATCTATATTTTTAAATTCTATTTTTCCTTTTACTTCATCTCTCGGAGGTTTATATGTTGAATTACTTAAATCAATTTGTGGTTTTCTTTCATATAATGTAAAATAATCTGAACTTGCAATTGCACTTTCTTGAATAATTTTAACATTTGGTGCAATAGTTCCAATAGAAAAAACAGCAATTAAAGTAGAAAAAATAACAGTCATTAAATCACCTTGAGTGAATTTTTTTCCTTTATTAATATTATAAACATGATCACCAATTAATTTCCTAGCATAAAGAATAGAAATAAAAAAAGTCATAAAAATAAAAAATAATATAACTCCAACACTAGCACCTAATTTAAAAGCTTTTTCTGAATTATACATATGAACATCATCAATTAATTTATTAAATCTTTCAATTTCAAATTCAAAATTAGCAAAAGAAGAAACAGTTTTAATATTATATAACATTTCTTCAGCAACTCCTCCTGCTTTTTCAAAGGATTTTCTAGAACCAATCATAGTTTTTTTTAAAGCAGTTACTAAATAAATTACAGCTCCAATTATAAAAGGAGTCATAGATAACATAACTAAAGGTAAAACCCATGAAGTATAAAAAGCAAAAATTAATCCAACTAATAATTGAGATGATAAAGTTATTACTAAACCAAATTTTTCTCCTACTCCAAGTGTAATTTGTTCTATTTGTGCTTGAACTTTTGTTGCAAATTCAAAAGCATTATTTGCATCAAACCATCCTTGTTCTTGTTTTAAAATTGTAGCAAAATAATTTTCTTTTAAATGTTGCATTTGTCTTATTCCTACTAAATTCCAAGTAAATTTTGATATGAAAAAAGCGAAAAACATACCTGTTCCTATATATAATAATTTTTTTACCATTTTATCAATATTATCTTCAAATTTATCAAATAAAGTTTTTAAAGTATCTTCAGGAACAAATTCAATTAATTCTTCAGTTACTCCAGTAAATTCATTAAATGTATCTCCAAATAAATATGTCATTAATGGCGCTGCGACTCCTGATCCCATTGCTCCTATAAATCCTATTATCATTAATATTACTTCTAATCTTCCTGATAAATGACAAAATAATTTCATTGGTGATATATTTTGTTGCTCAAACATTAAATTTCTTTTTGCTCCTGTTTCATATTTTTCATCTTCTTCTTCTTCATTGTTTTCTATTTTTTGATTATTTGTTGAATTGTTTGTTTCTAAATTTGCATTTTTTATTTCTAATTTTTCTGATTTTTTTTCTTCGGGTCTTTCTGAAGGAATTGTTAAATTTTCTATTTTTTTGTCTTTTTCTGGTAATATTATTTCTAAAGGTGTTTCATTGTTGTTTTTTAATTTTGGATCTTGGTTTATATTGAGTGTTTGCATTTTTGTATTTTTCTATTTTAGCTTTTTTAATTGATAGTTTTTTTTCTGCGTTTGATTAAATATTTAAAATTTAATAAAATAAATTTTATTCTTTTTCAAAAAAAAAATTTAATGTTAATTTTGAAAAAATTAATTTTTGAAGAATATAATGAAATAATTAAAAGGAATTCAAAAGGAAATATTGAAAATTGCTCCTTTATACTCTTTTTATGACAATTATAATGGAAAAAATGTTGTCATAATAATTTGTTTTAAGTAATTCCTTTAATCTATTTTAATTAATTAATATATTTGATGTCATTTTTAAATAATTAATTAAAATGATAAATAATTAACAAATATTATATATAGATTATTAAATATTCCGAAAGATAAAAATAATAATTATTATAAATTAAAAATTATATATAAAAAAATAATTGTTAAAAATTCAAAAATTGACTTATTTTAATATTAAAATAAATATATATCATTTAATAATTTAATATGATAATTCGAAAAAATATAAATTCTACTTTTTTTCTTGATTAATTTGATAAAAAAAATAAATTAATAAAAAGATAATAATAAAACTTAATATACATTCAAAAAATGAATTTTGTTCCATTAAAATTTTGAAAAACAAAACAAAAATAATTCCAAACATTGCATAAAAAGTCATATTTCCATCTTCTTCTTTTACATTATTATTTCTTTCAAAAGAAATAGTTTCATTTTTTAAATTATGAGTAATTTTAAAGTTATTATTATTTTGAATTTTCTTTAAATTATCTTTTTTTTCCTCATTTATAATTTCTTGACTTAACTCATTAAAATTATGTAAATTTCTTCTAATATTTTCTTCAAATAATTTAATAGCCATTTCACTGAAATTTTTACTTTCTTCTTTAACAACTAAAACAAGAGGTTTAAAAACATGATTATTAATTTCACTTTTATTTTTATTTAAAGCTTCAATTTTTAAAGCACTTTCCAAATACATTTTTTTCAATATTTTAACAGTATGTAATAATTTTATACTAGTTTTAAATTCAAAATATCCTTTTTCAATATTAAAATTAAAATTACAATGAAATCTATATTGAATAATAGAAACAAAAGTATCAGTAAAAGGAAAATCACTTCCATAAGAATGTGTTTCTACTATTAAATCTGTTGGAGAAATAAAATATATTGTTATTATATCTTTCATTGTTATTCTATCTGGTCCAATCATTAATTTTTTCATTGGATGAATAAAAGTTAATTCAAATTTTATTTTTTTATTCCAATTTTCTATTTCTGATAAAAAATCTTCTAATTCTTTTTGATCAATATTATAAAATAAATTTGCTATATAATCAATATCATCAAAATAAGTTGGAATTAATTCTTTTTGATATTGCTCATATTTTATATTTACATTTATATCTCCTCTTTGAATATAAATATTTTCAAAAAAACTTTTTTTTTGTGGAAATTGTTTAATCATTGTATATGGACTAAATATATAATGAAATATTATTGTTAATGGTCCTTCATTTCCTAAATCTTTTTCATTTATTATGCAATATTCAAACTCTTTTTCTGGAAGAAAAAATATTGGATCATTTGAATATTCTTTCTCAAAGATCTTCATTCTTTTTGATGTTATTGAATTTAAAGTAGAAAAAAAATTTATTTTTTTTAACATATAATTTATAAATTTATTTCTATTTTCAAATTGTCTTTTAAATGTTTGTTCATCTATTGAAGATGAAATTATATTTTTTGGAATATTATTTTCTTTATTTGTATTTATTTCATCAGTTAAATCATTATTATTAATTTTATTATCATTTAAATCATTATAATTTTTTATTTGACTCATATCAATACTTTTTTGAGTATTATACATTATGTTATTTTTTAATTTTATAGATTTATTTATATTATCATCTTGGTTTTCAATAATTTTAACATTTGATAATTCAATTGGAATTTCTTCTTCAAAAGAACTATTTGTTAAATTTAAAGTTTGTTCATTATCAATATGTAAAGATTCAATTCTTGAAACTTGAATATTAGAACAATAATTTGATAAAGAATCTAATGTTGTTTGATTAAAATTATCTTTTTCAAATTGAGTTTCTGTTAATAATTTTAATTGAGTTTTTTGAATTTCATTATAAATGTCTTCTTCTGTTTGTTCATTTCCATATTCTTCATAATATTGTTCTAAAAAATAATTTATTTCATCAAATAAATCTTCTCCAACAATATTATCTATTTCATTTTTTATATTATCTATACAATTATTTGAATAATCTAAAATAAAATTTGAATATTTATCAAAAGTTGATGTTGCTTTTGAACAAAAATTTTTTTGACTTTCTCTTATTTTAAAGATATTTTCTTTTAAAAATGGAAGACATTCTTTATAAATATAATTTTTTATTTCTTCTTCTTTTTGAATTTTTAATTTTTTATCTGAAATTTTCTCAAATTCATTTTTGAATATTTTAATTTTTTCTCCTTGTTTAAGCCAATTTTTTTCAAATTGATTTAAATTTATTTTTGTTTGATTATTTATTATATTTTCTTCGTTTTTAAATCCATCAAGTGGAATAATATTATCTAAATTATTTTGAAAAGAATAAATTGTTTGTAATATTATAAGAAATAAATTCCATGTTCTTTTTGAAATTTTACCTTTATCATTTTTTTCATTAAAAAAAGTATTAATTTTTTTCATACATAAAGTTAAAGTATTGCTTTGATTCTCTTTTATTGTTTTTAAAAAAGTGATTAAATGTGTTAATATTTTTTTTCTAATTTGAATATTTTGAATAAAAGATTTCATATAATAATAATAACTATTACATAAATTTAATACATTAATATTATTATCAGAATTAATATTTTCATTAAAATTAATGGATTCGAAATAAATTCCATGATTTTGATAATATTTTCTTTCATTGTAATCATTAATATTTATTGCTAATCCAAATATTTCATCTTTTTTTTCATTAATATAATTTTTTATATTATTATACGCATCAAATAATGATTTTGTGAAAAAAAATAATAATTGATTCAAATATACATGCCCTTTAAATATTTTTAATATTATATTTTCAATTGAATTTTTAATTTCATTTTCTTTTTCTTCAACTTTTTGATTATACATTTCCGATAATTGTTCAATATCATTTATAGATTCTGGAGTATTTAATTTTTTTTTTGTAGTTATAAGTTCTTTAATTTTATCAATTTCACCTATTTTTAGAAATAATATATTGAAGAAATTATTCTGGTTAAATTCTATTTCTTCAATTATTCTATTAATTTTTTGCTGAATTTCTTTATTTGCATGATTTACATTATCTGCTTCTGTTATAGTTTTTGAATTTAATGTATTTATAATGAAAGCAACATATTTAAATAAATTAGAAGGTTCTTTAGAATATTCTTTAATTTTCTCTCTATTTTTAAGCATTGATTTTACTAATTGTGAATTTTCTTTTAATGATTCAGAATAATTTTTTATTATTGAAGATAAAAGGGAGATTTGTTTTTTTTTATCCTCTAATATATTTAGCCAATAAAAAACTTTTTTATATTCAATTCTTTCAACTTTTTGTTTTTTTGGGTTCATCACGACTGTATATTAATAATAAAAATATTAATTATTTATTATATAATAAAAATTTATAAAACAATTAATTTAATTTCACATAACAATTATATTAAATTTTCAAGTTAAATATGTTATTTTTTTTAAATTATAATTCATATCAGGAATTAATTCTACTCAAATAGAAAAAAAAATCTAATTATTTAAATTAAATTATTGCAAATGGAGATTTTTTTGAAATTTAATAATTCTCTTTATAGAGAAAGTATTTTCTTTAATATTTCTTCTTTTTAATAATATAGTTTTTTTGGTATAAAATAATAATGATTATTTAAATGTTATCAATTGAATATTTATAATTGATATTATTTTATTTCAAATTATTTTTATTTTCAATCATAATAATTTATCAATTTTCACTTCTTAAAACATTATAAAATGGAATTTCCTTTTTTAAAGGTTAAAGTCCTTTAAATTCAGATTTTAATTTATAAATAATATATTATTATTTATTTTGGCAAAAAAACAATACATAATTTTTAAAAGACTTTATATTTAAAAAATGTGTGAATTCTAAAAACATTATTGACAATATTTCCAGAATTTTTGTAATTTGTGTTTCATTTTATGAGAATAGAATGTAATTTATACATTTTTCCAATTTGAAGATGATAATCTATTAATGAGATTTTTTATTTTTTTTTTCTTTTTTCTAATATTGTTTATAATTCATTTATTACTCTATTAAAAACAAAGAATAGGTATTTATTATAAAAATATTATTTAATAAATATTTTATAATAATTATTTTATTTTTAATTCATAATTATTAGTTAACTGGTTTAAGTTGAAATTTAGTTTTTGTTGATTTTCTTTTACTTTGAACTATATATATACCATTATATAGCTCAGAAATATTTCCATTTTTTATTTTATTAATTATAGTATTTTTACCGTTTTCTTCTTCTTTATTATAATTATTATTATTAGAAATATTATTATTTTTTCTATTTAACATTGGATTTGGACCAAAAGGTAATTTCATTAACATTTGTTGAGCTTGTATAAAATTATTTCTTTTATTGTCTATTTTAGGTTGATTATTAATTTCTTGAGTTATTGGTGGACATTTATTCATATTTACAAAATTCCCTTCATTCAGTTGAATAGGTACTTCTTTATTTTTATTAATATTTTCAACTATATCTATATTTTTAATATTTTCTTTATTTATTTTCTTTTTATTATCAATAATTTGATTTTCTTTATTATTATATAGATTATTATTAAATATCTTCTTATTATAATTATCTTTAAGAGAAATTGTATCATTTTCTTTTATATTTTTAGTTTTTTGTTTTTCATTAGTGTTATTTTCAGATGATATATCATTTTTAATTTTCATATTAGCTTGAGATGATTTAAAATCTTCCTTTTCTTCTATTATTTTATCAATTTTTGGAGATTCATTAACCTTATTTTCACTTTTAATTTTATAATCATAAAACACAGGAGGTTTTTTTTCATTTTGAATATTATTTGTTTTATTATTTTTTTCAAACTTATTTTTTAAATTGGTGATATTAACATTTTTTTGTGAAAAATGCTCTTTCTGATTGTTTTCTTTCTCTTTTATTTGATAAAAGTGAGTTTTTTGAATATTGTTATCATCTTTTTTAATATCATTTTTAGTATTATTTTTACTATCTTCAAATTGTTTTTTTATATTAACATTGTTTTTAGGAATTGCTTTTTTAATATTAAATAATTGTTGATTATCATTTTTAATTAAATTATTGATATTTATTGTTTTATTAGAAATGTTTAATCTTTCATTTTTATTATTATAATTATTATTATTATTAAATTTATTTAAAATATTATTAAAATTATTTTGAGAAGGAATTTTATTATCTT